>PNEQ01007137.1:0-12811 GCA_003012365.1 Medauroidea extradentata | reverse complement strand
TTCCAATGAAAAGGGGGGGGGGGAGTGAGTAATCTGATGTTAGGGCCTGGAGGTTGTCTTGATTTTGTGATATGCTGTAGCAGGAATCAAAGTCTTTGCTGTGGGAAGCTGCATGAACTGCAACTGGCTTTTCTTGAGGGCAGATGTTGCGTCCAGTTAGGGCTTGCTTTGTGTCAGTTCTGTGGCCATTCATTCTTTGTCTTAGAGTGTTGGTGGTTAGGCCCCCCAGATTGGTTTTCAAACGACCACCCAACCTCCGCAACAAACTAGTCCGTCCGAAACTCCCACCAACTGCAACCTCCAGCAAAACACTTAACCCCAGAGGCTCCTACCCTGTAACAGTTCTCACTGTGGTTCCTGTACCATTCATCAGCCATCTACCCAATTCAACAGCAGACTGACAAACCACACACATCCCATCCAAGGTAGCTACAACTGTGCTACCACAAACTTGATATATCAGCTCCAATGCGAACACTGTTATGCAGAGTACATAGGCCAAACTGGGTGTGAAAATGTAAAAACTAAGATTTAAACAAATGATTAAACTTAAAATGTAAAATATAAATTAATACTAATTACTGAGACATGTGCTAAAATTTATTGTTTGAAATGGAGAAGGTCGCGGTTAAGTCGTACACAAAAAGGGGTTGCGGTTTAAAGTAGTACCCAGAAGGAGGTCGTAAGAACAAACATTTTGGGAACCACAGACTTACGTTAATATAAATAGGGTCAGCAATGAAACATGTTAGTTAAAAAAAAATTTTTTACCACTGGAATTTTTCTCGAATAGTGGTCGGATCTAAAAATTTTTGCATTAAAGTTGGCAAAAATTATGTGACTGTTATGCTGTGAAATACAGTACGCCTAAAGTATGTTGATGCCGTTAAAACAAACTGAAAACCTAACAGTGCAACTTGGCAACTGCTGTGTTGTCTTGCAATCAATTGCTCGCCCACCGCAGCTTCTCGTGGCATGGCGGTAGGTGGCTGCTGAATCACCTGATCACGTCAAGCAAAATAACAACAGTTAGTATACAGGACAACCCCGATTTAACGAAATGACTCAGTACCCAAAAATGTTTATTCTAAACCAATGTTTCGTGAAATCAGACTTTATATTTTTAACTCCCCCCACCCACCTCCCACCCCCAAATAAAGTTAAATCCTTGGATATGTTTCGTCTGAATTTAAGGTAATATTTATGAAAGTCTGTTAGCAAAAATCATCATAACGCATGTTCAATAATTGGTAAGCCATAGCCATGCAAAGAAAATTTGGTGAAAAAAATTTTAAGAACTTTCTGTGGATGCACGCCGAGCATGTGCCTAGTGTGTTAGGCTGTGCACAGTATCAACATGTTGTAAGTGATGACGAACTTTGCTGAGCCATCTTATCTTTGTCTCTCTCATGCATCTAGAATGAAATGTAGGAAATTACCTTGAAAAATGTTTTTAAAAAATTTGCTTTGAACATTGAAATAAAATTTTGTACGACAACAGTAAAACAATAAATAAATACCCATGACGGTGTCCATTGCAGCTTGAAAGCTGCCACGCTCGTTCAACAAACAGTTTACTGCTCCCAAATACAGTGGAACCTCTATCCATCGTTTCTCAGGGGACTGACAAAAAATTTCAGTACATGCAGACATTCAATGGATGTGGATTTAAAATGCAGGCAGACAAGAAATGGGACTACGGAAAGTGTTCTATAGATGCAGACATTCAATACAAGGGGGTTCAACAGATAAGAGGTTCCACTGTATAGTATGCACACGAGCATTTTTTAGCGTCTGCAAAACATGTTTACATTTACAGTAGTAAATTAGATGAAAATAAGCTGCATAAATAGTATTACTACTTATTTTTGTAAATACGCTGGTTTCATCGAGGGATGCAACAGAAAATAATCACGCTTGACAACACTGTATTCTATCGGTAAGAGAATTAATTGGTAGATTAAGCTGCACTGTGGCACATTCCGACAGAGACTCGAAGCTCTATCTGTGTATTAGTTCCCATGTCTAGCGCAGCGCTGTATAAACTGGTTACCTAGATGCTCATTAACTCACCAGCCGCCAAGGTGAGGAACTAGGCATGTACTTGTAATGCAACACAGCGTTGTTTGCTTGGCTGAGTGCGCTCAGCTCAAGGTTACTTCCACACACAAAGTTTTCAATGAATTTCATCAATTTTTTTGTTTTCTTGACAGATGTTTTATATTTTACGAAGAAATAAGTAGATACTGCTAAATAAATTTTTAGAATATTTAGTCCTAAAATACAATCTTTCTTACCACTACAGGACTTCTTTTAACCACTGTTTTTTTATGTAAAAGGGAACTTTTTACTGCAGATTTATATTCTATCATTTCTCCTCTCATTCCAAGGGGAAAGTAAACCACTTTGTGTTAACAAAAACTTTCTTTTAACAGTGTGTGTGTTAATGAGGTTCCACAGTATTGTGTTCTTTCAAAGATCAGAATACATAATATATAAACCCTTTGTTTTCCAGTGCCTATACTCAGTCTGTCAGACTGTGTATGTACCTGAAGATGGAGACAGCATGCAGTCTCCAAAAGGTCACATTTTGTTTTCTCGCAAGGAGACCATTGTGTTAGTTTTTATTCATAGTCTTACTGTCCACAGTTGCTGCGTTATTTGTTTTCATTCACTTTCGTCAAGGTGTCTGCGTTTCTGCTGTTTCGTCTACATCCAGTTTTTTGGACAGTGGAAACTCGTTAATACAAACCCTGTTAATACAAAGTTCTCATTACAGTATATTACAAAGTGATTTTTATTCCCCTTGGAATGGGACAGAAAAATTAAATAATTACTTTAATGTTTAATAAAAATTTTGATTATGCATTAAACTATGCAATATCAATTTCTCAAGTAAATGGAAGTCATTGTGGTGAAAAGACTATTTTATTTGTGGGGATAAACAGAGTGACCAAAATTTTATGAAATTTTTTAAGGTTTTAGTGAACACCTGTTAATACAAACCTCATTACTACAAACAACCAAAATTTTGGTCCCTTCAGGTTTGTATTAAAGAGGTTTGACTAGTTTGTTTTGACTGTTGTAATTATTTTCTGTCTGTTTTGTACTTACTGACGGAATTCCTTTTGTAAAATAATCTGAGTTATTTATTTAGTTTTCCCTTGTTCAGTTTTTTGGTGCTAAGGTGCATGTTTGTGTTATTTTCTTGTATATTGCTGACTTTATTCCTTGTGGATGTACCTATATATGCTTACCTTTGTTTGCCAGTTGCAAACAAAGTCCTATTGTTAGTTTACTTGTCCGTTTGTTTATGTGTATTCTCTAGTTTTCTGTGACACCATTTACTGCAACGGCGTATGTCCAAACTACTTCTCTAGTTTGTGACTTTCCCCCATTGAAGTTACATTAAAAAAATAACGGTATGTGTATGTGTTTTTTCTTAATGTATACAGGCTTTACGGGAGAAAGAGCTTGGTAATGAAGCTTACAAAAAGAAAAATTTTGATGTTGCCTTACAACACTACAACAAGGCTGTGGAATTGAATGGAAAAGAAATAACATTCCTAAATAATATTGCAGGTAGGAAGTGATACGTTTTTATAAACATTTTTAGAATGCATGTGTGTAGCCAATGTTTAGTTAGTGAAAATATAATATTTATTGCTTATGTATTTCCCTGTTTTTTTATAATGGTCACTGGCTTTTATCACAAAAGTTAGTATAAAATTTTACCCAAATGCCCACAAAATTTTTAACAAATAAAGTGTATTTTTTATTTATGGGTAATTGACCACAAATTTGCTTTTAGACACAAAAAAGTGTCTCGAAATGGACACTTCAATGCACATTAATCAATTTACGCACATTGTAAAATCAATTAGTTTTAGATGATCATAGTCACAAAAAAAAAACTTTATTGAGGGGCTGAGAAAGATGGTGGTGCAAGTCACTTTTATTAACTTGAACTGCATGTATAGCTAGCCAAATGATAAGTATCCATTATGTATTCTTTTTGTAATGCAAAAACAAATAGGATAGTGGGGCAGAATTTATTAAATCTGTGACAACAGCGTTTGAGAGTGAGAACATATCTTTAGAGATGATTGACAATCCAAACGTAAGAGAATGGACACAAATATGTGGAAGGTGAGTAGAATGTAATGAAAACGTTTATTTATGCGACAACATATATGTCTACGTAATCATTCCGCCATCTTGTATGATGGGAAATTATGGCATCCTGCATGGCAAAACCCTTTAAGTCTTTGTTTCAAAAACCACAGAAACAATGCTTGAAAGTTTCTTAAGCTCTAAAATTTTACTCTCGGAGTATTGTCAGTGGGGTTTTTATTAGTAATGTATCTGTTGCATAAGTTTGCTGGTTCCATTCCAGTACTTGGAATTCAATTTCATTCTTCTTCGGTTCCCGTTCTTATCTCAGCTTAAGAATTAACAAAGCTTTTAAAAGGAGAAAAAATTAAAAATATGTAGGCTTATTCAGCAGTGCAGTGTGTTTTGTAAAACGTTGGAAATTATAGTGAAATAAAATACTGTAGTTTAAAGGCGTACAGCATTTATTTTATGGAAAGTGTCATAACATAAAAAGTTACACTTGTAAAGAAGGAATAATAGAAACAATTTGGAAACTTACTTTATTAACATGTCAAAACACTTAACATTTCACAAAAAGAAATAATAAAATTGGTGTACTGTCAGAGCAAAATTTCATCTGCATGTAGAACAAAATGTTTCACAGTCAACATTCCTGCCTAAAAACCAACTCGCATAGAAGGCTGAGACTTATATTTTTTAAAAATTTATCTGCATTTTTTTTTTGACACTGGAAATCGTCCACAACAACAATTAAAACAACGGTGGGAAGTGAAGGTTTTCCGTTCTGCTTTTTACTTGATCCTGGGACTTAAACGCACGACATTCACTATGAATTATTGGCTGCTTGTGTAAACATCAATTGAAAGTTTTACGCAAATTCTAAAATACGTATACAGTAGAACCCCGATTTAATGAAATGCCATGGGACCCGAAAATGTTTACTCTAAATCAATGTTTTGTTAAATCAGACTTCACTCCCTCCCCCCTAAAAAAACAAAAAGAAAAGTTAAATCCTCAGCCATGTTTCGACCGAATTTAAGGTAATTTTTAAAAAGTACCTTGTCTCAAAACAATAAAACACATTTACCGTCAACAGGTAAGACACAGCCGTGAAAAGAAAAAAAAAATCGGCTATAAAACTTCAAAAACTTCCAGTGGAACGCTTGGCGAGCATGCGAAAGGTGAGTTAGGCCGTCCTTGCGCGCCGTCAACATACAAAAAGTGATGACTTACACCGCCGAGTCGTCAATATTTCCGTCTCTCTCCCGTCCGCTCCATCAACAAAATTAAGGAAATTCCCATGAAAAATAGTAAAAAAAAATTATTTAATGAAAACTGAGGTAAAAGTTTGCGAGACAACGGTAAAATAATAATTAAATACGCGCGGCAGTGGCCATTGTAGGCAGCTTGTATGCAGCCACGCTCGTGAAACAAACTCGTTGGTCTGCTCGCTAAAAATAGTACTTGGCACTAAGCGGTTTTTTAGCATCGGAGAAACAAATTATTTACGTTTACGGTACTAAATTCGTTGTAAAAAGTCTGCATAAATAATATTACGTATTTTTTTTTTTAATAATCTCGCTTGTTTTATCACGGGATGCGAGTGTAAATAATCATGCTGCACACCACTGCAGTCTATCAGTAATATAATCAACCAGTAGAACACACGGTACTGCAGCGCATTCTAACGGAGACGTGAAGTAGTTCTTGTGCTGTTCCTGCCGCGCTGTGGTTACGGTGTACCTAGATGTTCGTTCACTCGCCAGCCGCCATGATCTACGCGCGCACACTTATTATGCTCACGTTTGTATCTCAAAATCACTCCAGCAACCAAAGTTTTCAACGAATTTTAACGATTTTTTTTTATTTTTTTATTTTTTTTATTTTTACGATAGATGGTTTAAGCTTTTCTACGGCGGTCTGTGCTAGTATTTTTAAAGAACTTAAATTACAATTAATCTTAGATTTTATCAAAGTTACGGTACTTAGTAGTTATTTAATAAATTTTTTTGTTATTTTTTCAAGGTTCCTAAAAATCCTTTCGTTAAAGCTCTGTTTTCTTTATTCCCGAGTTTGTTAAATCGGGGCTCTACTGTACAGTAGTTATTTTTGCAGTTGCTATACTATAAAGTTGTACTTATACTTTAAATTATCAGCAAACAAAACATTTTGTGTTGTCTATTAGTACATACACTTAAGTGAGTAATGTAAATATGTATTGGTATGTTGGTGAGACTGAACTCTCATACATGGCAGCATGTCTTACTCACAGAAATTAGAAGGAAGTAGTGTACGTCTGAATAAATATACGTACAAGGAGACTGACCATACAATGTGTATTAAATAATCTGTACTACTTAATAAATATCCTTAAAATAATCACTGACTCTATAAATAGTAACGTCTCACCTAAATTTCATATTAAGAACTTTGTTTCTTTCCTTCTTTCTTTGTTTTCTTCCACCTCCTCGTCATCCTCCTCGTCGTCCTCCTCGTCGTCCTCCTCGTCCTCCTCCTCGTCCTCCTCCTCCTCGTCCTCATCCTCCTTGTCCTCCTTGTCCTCCTCCTCGTCCTCCTCCTCCTCCTTTTCATATTGGTCAGGCATGGATCAGTAACACAAAACGTGCATTGGTACATTGTTTGCTACAAATCAGCTTGACAATGGACCTTTAACTAAACAGTCTTGGAACTGGCACTGTATATGGAAATGAAAGTACTGTATTTATCTTACACTGTTGAAGGCAGGGTACAAAAGTAATTAAGTGTTTTAATGTTGAGCAGTGTTTTTCAATGTTTTTATTTTACCTTTCCACAAATATCTACAGTATAACGCCAATTGTACATTTCACTGAATTACATTTTCTCCTTAAATGCACCTTTTTTTCTGGATACCATTAAATGTACTGTATTGTAATCCTGCCATTTACACTGCTGTTGATACTTGCTTCCGATGAGTTATACTTATTATTTTATGAAGCTAACAATATTTTTCCCTCCACTTACAAATTAAATGTTGATATCGTGGAGAAGATGAAATTTCAATAGAGAGAAAATTGTAGACTTTACCTACATGTATGTATCTGTACAAAAAGTTTTAAAATCACAAGGGGCAATATGATTAATGTTAGTAGTAGTGTGTATTATGCCTTTTCTTAATCTGTGCCCGGTAGCATGTAGATGCTAAACAAATATTTATGTTAGAATATTGATTATATTTTACTTAAAGACTTCCTGAGATCACATATTACATCTTGCATTTGTGCTGTGCAAGGTACTTTGCCATCCTTCCCTATTCCAAATTTAAGTTTTTGCGATTTTTCATTTTGTAATTTTTTTATACAGTAGTAAATATTCAATAAATTTATTCACATTGGTGATTTTAAGTGCTATCTGGCGTATGTTACTTACATGATACTTACCTGTATACGTGAACTTTGGTGCTGCACCATCATTTTAAGATCATGTCACAGAACAGCGAATAAGGACTTTTAATTTTTTTATTTCAGTTAGTTTATAGCTATATTATCTATCTGTGGGCCAAATAAAATGGTATATACTGTTTATTTAATTTTACTTTTTATGTATTTATAATAGGAACATGTCTAGTTGCATTCTGTGTGATTTAAAGGGTCTTGGTGTTCTTAATTTGTAATTTGTCATAGGTAGCCTTCATATTTAAAATAATAATTTTGTTTGTCATTTGTTTTTGGTAGAAAATAGCATTTATATGAAGGGAAATATATTTCAATTATTGATGTTTAATTGTTGAGTAATGATGGTGATAATCTTTCCTGTGTTTAATATGATTTTAATAGGCATTTGGCCGGAGATCGAATTTAGTTACAGCCTGAATACATATTTTTATAGTAATTTTGACCACGTGGTATATCGCCATTTTGGGTGATGAGACTTCCGGTCCCTGGGCGTGGTGGCGCTAATGGGCCGGGAGAGGTTATCTTTTCGGGAGAGGCAGTGGAAGAGGTTGGATGTGTCCCGGGGCTGCAGGACTGGCGTGATGGCCACGTGGTCAAGTGTGAGTTTGAGAATAATGTGTAAACGCAATGTCGGCGTTTAATGGAAGCTACAGTCTAACCAACTACTATTGATTTGCCTGTTTAATATACTTGCGTAATAATCTGTATTGAGAAGAAGGACCACCGTTTTGGATAGTTTGTATTGGCGTAAACTGTTTGTGTTACTGCAAGAAATATACTAAGTACCCCAGGACTTTTGTATACTGTTATTGACCTTCCAAATCGACACCCATTTTCGAACCCACTCTGTTATGAGAGAAAAGTTGATCGTGCTCTCCACGGGCATATTAATTGTGAACTCACCTATGTGAATGGCAGGCAATGTAGTGTCGGATCCAATACGGCCATAGCAAATTTATGTTTGTAGCGAGGACGTTAGCACTACAGCTGGAATTTTGAATTAACTTGTAAAATTGTTTAATTGAAAGATATTTTGTTACAGTTGTAGTTGTTTCCCTCTATTTACACTTTCCCCTCATTTACACAATTTTTCATTTGTTCCTCAGAAAGTGTAGTATGTAATATTATAATACCAGCTCCAACTACATTAGTGCTTCAAGAAAAATGGTTCTGGTAAACCATTTTTATAAAAGCAATAATTTACCAGTGCCATGTAGTTGTGTTTTAAATGTGGTGAATCTCTAAGAACTGTCTTTTAGATAACTGAAAACGGTTCCAGTTCCAAAGTGTGGAACCGAGGAACCAAAGAACTGAACAGATGCTTCCTTAGTTTTCATGTTAACCTTATGTAAAATATGCAGCAGAAGTGCACAAAAACATGTTTATATAATCATTGCAAGATTGTGGTAAATACAAACATCACAGCAACAATTCAGAAATAAGAAAGTTAAACGAAAAGGGCCGACAGATTTTCGAAACCAAATTAGGTTTATTGGATGATATCTTACTCTTCATTGAAATGAAGCAAACATTTAGTAAGTGGAACTTCTGATGCAGTCTTTGATTTGATAAAATTTGGCTTCCGTTTTAACTTTTGTTCTCAATTAATTTTTATACATACTGCAATAATAGGGCTTAGAAAATGACTTACGAGAAATATTAAATGTAATGTTAATGCAGTTCTTACACTAGCTTTGTAGAACTACAGAATTGAAATATATTATATATATATTTCCAAAGAATTTGTATTACAAAATATTTATGAATCCAAGATGGCAGCAGACATTCCATCATGAAAGAATGCTGCCTATAATATTTATATTTTTCACCTTTGCATGTTTTTACTGTGTGTGTTTTTCTGTGGCCATAGTCACTTCTATGAATGTCTAGTGCCACATGCGACAAATTAACTTACACTTTGATAGGTTCTTAAATTAGTAATGTCTGAAGTTTGGAATCATTTTTAAATTGATAATCGTAATGAAAAATATGAAATATGCAGTTACTGTTGGTCACAAATCTTGAGAGTTATGTTTAAAAGTACCTTTATTATAAAAAGAAGAAGAAAAAATGTTTAAATTATTTTAGACAGTAATTAAAATAGTAACAGAAGTGAAAACATAGTGCCGTATCAAGTAACTGGAAGTGAGAATTGGAAATGGGAAATAGTGCAACCATGCTATCTGTACTAAAAATATAACTTTAGGCGTTTTTGAAAGCTCACATGACACCAGAGGTAGGTAAGGTGAAATTTCAGTTTAATAATTTATTGGAAATGTAACATGAGTGATGTTTACCAGTGGTTGAACATTCATTTGACAGCATCTCGATCAACTCCTTACTTACCATACTTGAGAGCAGGTAAGTTGTGGTTAGCAAATGAAAATCAATATTTGGTGTAAAAAATTTAAACAGTACACAGACTAGAACCACAACAAAGTGAAACTTATGCACTGTGTTCAAGATGATGTAGAAACAAACAGGAAACTAATACACCGTGTCAAGTGACTCTAGATGTTTTACTCCAGCTTACGAAATTTCAAAACACCTTAAGTGACACAAAATAAGTCCACAAATTAATGTCTGTAGTGATTGGGTAATTTGCAAGAATTTATTTGGGCATTGAATGTATAACTTGTTGTGCCTTAGTCTAGTTTACGGTAATTTATCTTTCTCTTCATCTCATCCAGGTTGTGCCTCATTTGTACTGTATTTCCTCTCTCCTGCATGCTTTTCTCCTTCCATCGCTAAGCTCCAAGGATGTCTGGCATTCGTTTTCCTCTAATGTCATGTCCACTTTGGTTTCCAATCACCGGCATTCACCTGAGGTGAGGATAGGTTGAGGGAAGTGTGATACTGGTTTTGGCCAACCTTCCACTCCCTCCTGCCATCACAATCACTTGATATGTAAACCACAAGAAAATATGGGATATCGATGCCTGATGCTTCATCCTCTGCTGTACTTTCTCTACCTGTCTGAAGATGGGGATGCGGGGTTGGAGTGTGTGTGTTTGTGTGGTAGTATAATTTGGACTCTGGTCAGCTGAAGTTTCCTCTTTTTTGCTTGCATTTGCCAACCACATTGGCTTCCAGTGAGTGCAGCTCTCTCATGGCAGTACATTTGGGATGAAGGGGTTCCTCACATGTTCCCTTTTTGGCTTAGTCACTATGTAACAACCACACCATAATAGCCCTGGTCACTAAGGCAAAAGATGTTGGCGTACTATGGTGTCAGATAGTGGTGTGCGAGAAGCAATTTTTAAATTCTTAATTGAAGTTGAAGATTAAGATCTAGGATATTCGCCTGAAGATTAAGATCTAGATCTTCGCCAAACACAAGGTCTAAGACCCCTACATTTTGACATTTTTACAGATTTGAAACGAGAAAATCGTGAGGTGACGTCACCCGTTTATTGGTGAAGAGACCTCAGTATTTTCTTTCGTTGACCTTGGTTTTAGTTTTATTTTTCAGTCACATTTCCTCTGGAGGTGAGTTTGTGAGGAATTTTTTCTTATGTCCATGCCTCCAGTTTTAAACAGTAATACCAAAAATTTTTTCAAGCAGCTTTTTATGTATTTTGAAAAATTTTGTTAGTTAAATATTGTTGTCGGCATAATCGAGGGCTTTAGGTCACTAACAGGATATTGAATTTGTATACAAAATTAGGTTACTTCAAAATTTCTTTATTTATATGTAATCAAGCTGTGTTTTTCCCTTTACTGCAGATGAGACATAAAGTCCTCTTTCCTTACCATAGACCAAGGTGTCTTTTCTCTAACTTCACTTGTGGTAAAGATGGTCACTTGTGACTGTCTTTCGTGTGTGACCGCGATTAAGTTGGTCACTTGTGACCGCGATTAAGTTGGTCACTTGTGACTGTCTTTATATCGTATTCTCTAACACCTCTCTTTACCAGAATCTCTATATACTTGGCAAACTGTAGGATATGTTCAGAAAACCTTCAAACATCTTGCTAACTTATATTTTCTCCCTTTTCATAGCATGTTTTGAACTACTAATTACTTTAAATTATATAAATCTTATTTGTTCCTCTGTGGAGTTCCGATTTTAAAAGTTATTACTTCATCTCGTCTCTCGTGAAAAGGTAGTGTGCTGCGCTTACAAGAGATAGCTGCACTGGCACTGTGTTAGTATCTCCGACCAAGAGATAGCAGCATGCGTGTTGTATTGAATTTGTTGTTTGCGTCGACATTAAAAGTTAATATGAACAGACATATAATTCCCCAAACATGTTTCATTATTGAAGGAAAATAAAATAATGCATTTCTATCCTCTTCCAAGCAATATTTCAATCGGATTTGTTCTCTGAGCATAGCCATAGAACACAACCTAAATATGTCGGCCATTTTTACTAACTTTGTCTCGTAACAACACCCTAGAACCCTATCTTTATATAGAGAGAGTCACAAAGCTTTTGAAAGACAGTCACGACGCCATTTTTAGTTACAGAATACGAATTCTCAGAATACAGTTACCCACCAACTATCTTTATATAAAGATCAAATAAGAGACTGAAAAGTTACAGAATAGGCCCCCAGGTGTGTCTAAGTAGCAGGCTATATACAGCTTGCGAGTGATTTTTTTTGTGATCCTTTTCGCCTTTAAACGAACGCAAAAACCCGAAAATTACATATCTAGAGCAGAATTTACAACGTTGGGACTGAACAGTATGTTTTGACCTGCATTTAGCTCTCTACCAGTGAGAAAGGTCTTCAGTTAGAGTGAGTTGACATGCCTGCTGGAGACAAACGTGTTCTAAATGAAGTCATTCTCCATAAGGGCAGCTATAAATTTTTTTTACGCAAACCATAGAATGAATATTGTGCCTAAATTGTATATTTATAGCTTATGAAGTTTTACATTTTCTTTTTCTGAGTTGTCAAACAATTTTTTACTGTAGTAAAACTTAATTTGCACAGGCAGATGGATTTTTCAATTTTTTATATTGATTTGCATCTAGGAAGTATATTGACAACCTTTCTTTGACACAAAGTAAATAATAACTTGGCAAATGCTTAACTTAATGCATACATGTAGTACAGTTTGACGCATGCTCGCAGCGTCTTGAGCTGTGAAGCCGCCGCCTCATCCTGCCCGTTCCATATTCCCGCACCCATTGTTAATCCTTTCTACCCTTATTACTCCCGCACACGTCAGTGCACTCTAACCTGACTCCAAATATTTAATATAAAGCCTACCTAACCCATCCTTAGTTATCCTTCGTTCACAAAAACCCTGG
>PNEQ01007136.1:0-20683 GCA_003012365.1 Medauroidea extradentata | reverse complement strand
ATGAGTAGAGGCTGCTAGCCCAATGAGTAGAGGCTGCTAGCCCAATGAGTAGAGGCTGCTAGCCCAATGAGTAGAGGCTGCTAGCCCCATGAGTAGAGGCAGCTAGCCCCATGAGTAGAGGCTGCTAGCCCCATGAGTAGAGGCTGCTAGCCCAATGAGTAGAGGGTGCTAGCCCCATGAGTAGAGGCTGCTAGCCCCATGAGTAGAGGCTGCTAGCCCCATGAGTAGAGGCTGCTAGTCCCATGAGTAGAGGCTGCTAGTCCCATGAGTAGAGGCTGCTAGCCCCATGAGTAGAGGGTGCTAGCCCCATGAGTAGAGGGTGCTAGTCCAATGAGTAGAGGCTGCTAGTCCAAAGAGTAGAGGATGCTAGTCCAAAGAGTAGAGGCTGCTAGTCCAAAGAGTAGGGCCATGAATAGAAATGGTGAAATTTCGCGAATTCAATGACCTGCATGTTAGAATCAAATATCCTATGCATACTCACGTCCCGACCATTTGTCCATTAGCTGCTACTCAGTGGAACAGCAGACAATGAACGAATATTCAGAGCTTGAGTATGCATAAGATATTTGATTCTAACATACCGGTCATTGAATTCGCGTGCGAAATTTCACAATCTCTAGCCATGAACTTTTCGCGAAAAGAATATTGTCACAGTTTGTTTCAGTGTCTTACGTGCACATCTTTAGCTGTGCTTCATGGTTATTGGCAGTGTGTCTTTGTGAAGTGACGGCTCTTATTTAACAGCACCAATCACAATAAAGTTACTGCAACGCCACATGTCTGTGATCTGCGAGTAGAACCATATGACACGTTAATGTTAAATATCCAATCCCTGACTACGGAACTGAACCGCAGATGTGAACGTAAAACACTGGAACAAATTGGGGCAAAATTCTTTTCGCGAAAAGTTCATGGCCCTACCAATGAGTAGACACATGGTAGCTCGGGAATCAGTGGCCGTTTACTTGCAGCACGGCTTTTGGTTCACAGTCAACAAGGCCAACACAAAAGTTACCCACACAGGAATATGTACAGGAGTTGGAAACCTAACGTCTCTTGGAACGAAATCGCGAAATTGGCAGGTCTCTGACTATCTGTGTGCGTTTTTTTTTTTTTTTTTGCCGCCGGATATAATCGTGACTCGGCTCCAGAGAGACGTGTTCTGGCAGTCAGAATCCCGCTAGTCTATCCCCACTGGGCGGATGCGCGCCACAACGACCAGCTGATGACGCAGTCCCCCTCATACCTGCAGTTCCCCTCAGCAAGGTCGAATGTGTAATTAAATTAACGCCTGCCACGTTCCTCACGCGCGGTAATGCTACACGCAAGCTTGGTATGTTGGGTACCAGCTAGCGAGATCTTGAAAGTGGGCGCACGCGTTTCTGAGACTGCAAGCGCAATACACGTAACAAGAGTGCCAACGTCCAGCTTGAAGCTTGAATAACTGAGTTATTTGAATTAACACCTCAAGGGTACGATTCGAGAACGACTCTGAAAAACGTGGGAGTTTAATTTGTATAAGATTTTATATACCCTGTTCACTGGCTAGGCCTATGTGTTAAGTAAAAAAAAACCTGCAATTTACATTTAATATTTTAAGCAGTAATCAATGGCATTCTTGTGATAAACAGGGTTTATTATCCACTTTATCAATATCAGACTTTGTCACAAAATTAAAACTAAAGTATGAATAAAACCGCTCGATTTTCAAGGCGCGCGATATTACGGGGTGAAATAATGACGTTGCACTTGTGTGCAAGTTTAGTTACGTCATTCGAGTGTCAGTAGATGTAAATCTAATGCCACAATATCTAAATAACGAATATGCACTCAACGCAATGTATGGACAAATATTCATAATTTTTAAAATCAAGGTATTGAATTAACTTACATACACGCATGTATTATTATTGTTATTATTATTATTGTTTTAACAAATAAGTGGTTTATTAACTTTTCTTTGTGGAATATTCCAATTAAATTACGCTTGGAGGGTCTGATGCCATAATGAACCAAATAAATTTTCCTAAATGTTCGAAAAATTAGATATACTTCAGACGTGAACCATGAACGTCAGTATTGGTATACATAACGCAATCTTCATTACACCTGTTGATCGTATTTATTTAGTCATGCATATATCAACGTTAGGATAGAAGAAAACAATTTCAACTGTATGGAAGAAAAAATGGACTTAGTTCACCATGGCATCAGACCCTTGTTCTACCAAAACTATTAAACAAACATATGGTAGTATTTTTACCACAGCGAACAATTACACATGCATGTGATAGGGACATTAGGACTAGCTAAAGGTTAGACATCCGTACTCCTGGACGTAGTCGGAGCTGCGGGTCGCGACATAGACTACCTTGGAAGTTGGGGGCTGGGGGGCGAGGGAATTGCCCCGCTACGCAGATCGGCAATGATTGAGCCGTCGTTACTCAAAGTGGTGCACAATGTCACGTCACGAGATAGTTCCTGGTTTCTCCGCTAGGCTTCGTGACGTGAACCGGGTGGGCGGAAGTGTCGCACGGCCCGTCTCCTCGGTCGAGGAGGGGAAGGTCACTGGGTCGCGGGGCGACGTCGTGCCCTCGGTGTGTGAGCTGCCAGGGGGTTGATTGTTGGGTGGGGAGTGGGGAGGTGAACGTGAGCGGTACATCATTGCCAAGAGTTACCATCCTCGCCGCGTCCACACATCACAGTCTCGGAGCGCCGAGACGATTGTCGATTTCACGGCTAAATCTTCCGCGCAATCCCACGCCCGCCCGTGCAGGTACGAGCAGCACCGTTATACTCTTCAATGCCGCCTGAAACATTCAGTGCCAGACAGTCGGCAACATTTACACCTCATTTCCGAACACCCAAGTTTCTCACGAGAAACTACATCGGTTTAAGGGCGCGGTCTACCGCAATTTCAATCACCATGTTTATTTTTCATTTGTACCAGATATTAACTTTCTCATTTTAGACACAAAATGTGACTAAATTTGGCTCTTATCTGCAAATTGCAGCTTACCTTGAAACACGCGCACGACACGCCGCTGGTGAGAAGTCCACAAAAGAGGACAATTGATGGAAACAGCATGCCCCTCCGAGATATCCTACACACAGTACGGGAGCTGATTCCACACCACCATTGCTTATTTCGTCAAAAGCAAAAGGTATTTCAGTACTCCAAGTTTCAGGGGTTGTGTAGTATATAATGCATACTTAAAAGTGTCTTCAAAACTAAATAATTTAAATCTAATTACATAGCATGAAGGAACAAGTTATAACGTAACAAGCTTGGAAACTTCACACGTGCATTTCGCAGTGAGAGATATTCGACTTACCACGTAATAGTTGTGTGCGGCCAAGTGTTTCATTGCGTCGTCGACACACACAAACATTAATATCATGGTGTGAACAAGTTCAAAGGCAGTATTTTTCTTTACTTTTTTACTAGCGGCAAAATTTTAATTCATTACAATGTTAAGTAAGTTAATTACATAATTACTACCTGAGCTTTTCTTATTTTTTTTTTTTTACAGCGGGATACAGTATTGTAGGCACAGTTTTAAAACTGTTTATATGTTGACAGTAAAATAAGTAACCCTCCCTCCCATCCTGGTTCCAAAAACTTTCATTTAAAAAAAGGCTTGAAACTATTCCCGCAATTACCCAACATACATTTTTTTTACTTAAGAAAAGTGCCTGGATAGATGACCTATCTCAAAATTTCATAAGGACATTTTACTTTCCCTTTTACATTATTTTTGTAACTGAGTTGCAATATAAACCGTCAATTAAAATATAAAAATTCGTGATTTCGACAACAAATAAAGAAATAAAAACTATGAACTAAATTGTATGTGACTGATAGCTAGGGCTAGGAAAAATTCGCGAATTCAATGACCTGCATGCTAGAATCCTATGTCCTATTCATACTCAAGCCCCGTCTATTCGTTCATTGTCTGCTGTCTGAATGAGTAGCAGATAATGGACAAATGGTAGGGCTTCGGTATACACAGGATAATGGATTCTAGCATGTTGGTCGTAGGACTCGCGAAATATTCCTAGCCCTACTGATAACGAGTCTGATCGATACAAGTTTAGTAATATCTGCCATAAATACAAAGCAATTTTTCTTTCCGTACTCCTGTTTCCCCCGCCCCTTCATTCGGGTGCCGCTCCACACTCACCTCACGTCACCCCTCACCAGCGCTGAAGATCAAAATCTCTCACTCCAATGTCAACAAGAGTTCCCGTCCAGTGTAAATGGCGGACTATTCAAGTAGCAATTCTGTTATATAGCAATGATGCTATAAAACCCACCTGGCTGCTAGCTAGTCAACGGCGATCAATGCACGAGTTTGCATGACTGCATTTTAATTAACAAGCCAAACCCGCTGCGACAAGACCGTTGTAACATTTACCTGTGAAATAACGGAAAATATCGATAAAATTATATTCAAAAGTGATTATAACATTACGAATATTAAAGTGTAAAACTTACTGTTTTATTTATGAATTTTTGTGAATCTAGTAATGCAGATCTTCCACAAGGAACTTCTAACAAGACATGGTTACGTTTGACACTAAAAATAAGATTGCGGTGAAGTGGAAACCACTAATCGATACTGTTTTGAATAAATTCTATTACAAACCCAACCTAGTTGTCTAATATACGTTTTTTAAATAGCTATTGAACGTAAGTAAAGTCAATGAACTTATTATAAACACGTTTTTAACCTAGCCTACATCTTGTTGGACTCTATATAGTGATACCCATAATTAGGCGAGACTGCATAAACAAGAATGAGATTTTTAAATGTATGTTACAATGGGAGTTTACAATAAGAATGTACTGGCTTGTGGACATACGCAGTGGTGTATGTCTACAAGCCAACACATATTGTAAACAAGACTGTTTCCCTCGAGGGCGGAGGAATGGAAAAAGCCCAGGCGGGGAAGGAGGGGGTTCGGGGTTCACAGAATATATTATCTCTGCGCCCCCTCTCTTTTATATAAAGTTCTCCTAAGAATGTTTTAAAATAAACGTTTCATTGTATTATTTAATTTGTATTGGGTTTTACGTCTCGTCGTCAGCGATGGTATTTGAGGCGGTTATACATGTGGACAGAAACTAGGAAAGCAGTCGGCCATGACATATTTTAGAAACCACCCTAGCATTCCGCTGGAGCGGCTTCGGGACATCACGGGAAACCGAAATAAAGATGGCCGGAGCCGGAAATCGAACCCAGGACCTTCCTGATGCGATTCCAGCGCATTTTTTTTTAATTAAATGAGATATTGTCAGAAATGTTAAAACACTGGTAATTAATTATTGTTACTTTCGTTAAATTATGATTGGAAACACCTCCCCTACTCTCGTCATACACACATACACACACTTCTGGAAGAATGCTACAAATAATAAATCTAGACGTGATCATGCAAAGTCATAACACGAACCCCTCCAAACTAAAAGCTTAGATATGCCCCAGGGATGGGTATTAGCATCACAAAACAGGTTTGTCGGTGTAACAGGCTTGTTAGGGTGAATGGAGGGGAGAGGAAAGCGAATGACGGCGGTTAGCGGCACGCGAACAACGCTTGCCTCAGAGCAGCTCGGATTATCGGCTGGCAGTCTGGCGCACGATCCTTTTACAAGACGTGACGTCTCCCTGCGACCTGCACCGCAACCCTCACTGCTGATTAACTGTAGTTCCCTGACCTAACAAAATATTGGATGTTTACTTCTGTAGTTGGCTTGTAGAGTGCGTTAGTGTCGCTGTCGACAAGGGTGAAGTTCCAAGTGTTTGTATATGATTAATTCGGCTTTATTGTTTTTTGAAATGTTTTAAACTACTTAAAACTAATGTCAACTAACGTAAACGAACCTAAACTAATTGACACATGGGATGGGAATAAATAGGAAAGGAGGCCTGGCGCATAGACGATGTTGTAGCGTGACACACGTATTTTGTATGCGAAACTTCTTAACTTCTTCATATAAAGTTTATCTACGAAAAGAATACACATTGAAACTAACTTCTATAATGGTAAATTCAGCACGCTTCTTAGAAACATTATTTTCGGGCCTCTCAAATGGCTAAAAAAAACTTTTTTTATAGACTACTGTAACTCCGAAACCGAATTCGTATAGCGCAACGCAAGAGGCACGCGTTGGTCTTCATACCATTCAACAGGCGCCTAACCGACTACACTACGGAGGCCGGCTAGACGCATCGCTATTTCAGGAAAATAATACTGCAACTACTTGTTTCACGTGCATATCAGCTGCTCTGATTCACGGTCAGTGATTGGATGTTTAAACTCTCGCGTGTGTTGCGCTTCTATCCGCTAATCACAGCTGTGGTGTCTGTTAACTTATTCTGATCTGCACAGTCCAATAAGTGCTGCACGGTGCCACAGACAGGATTTCCGGGCCCCTGTGCAAATAAGTCTTTATATAGGGCCCCATACCATCCCAAGTGACACATTCCCCCCCCCTTTTTTTTAATGAAAACTTAATATAACATTTGTTTTGCTGCTGAATAACACAGGAAGCAACAAAATGTGATATGAGACAAATTACATGTGGGAAGGGGGGGGGAAATAATTTTTCTAAAAATTTTATTTAATTATTTTTCAGTTCACTGCCCCAGGCTCCTGGGAATTCGCCCCCCCCCCCCGGGCCCTTCACGACGGCCCTATCTGTGCACAAATACACGCTGTCAAGAACCATGATGCAGAGCCGCACATGTGCACGTAACAGTAAGACAATGAGACAAATTGTTGTAAAAATATGTTCGTGAAAATCTAATTTCTCGTCAAATGAACTCGAGACATTTCCAGGTCTCTAGCTGTAACTAATGGCACGGGTATCTTGCGGATTCATCTGGTATACGTCTACAGACTTCTTATTCCTATACCACAGAATATTTAGAAACCCAGAACTGAAATAGTTGGTAGGACTGCGAACTGAGTCGTACATGCCAGCAAAATGACTCCCCTGGCGGAAGCGCCTGCCGCTAATCAGCGTAAGCGGTAGACATGCTAGCTGGCAGCCAGGCCAATAGGAAACCTGTCGTAACATCCAGAAGCCTAACAGACACAAACAAGGTTGGCATCAACAGCCTCGGGCAGCCAATAAGCTGCGAAGTCCATCCGTATCGAATGAGCCGCCACGTAATGTCACGTCTGTATTAGTATTAGGCCGGAAAATTTCACGGATTCAATTACCTGCATGTTAGAATTCACTGTCCTATGCATACTCAAGTCCCGGCCATTAGTCAACTAGCAGCTACTCAGTGGAACAACAGACAATGAACGAATAGACGGGGCTTGAGTACGCATAGGACATGGATTCTAGCATGCAGGCAATTGAATCAGCGAAATTTCCCAGCCCCTATGTAGTACTATTCAGTCTGTCCTATTGCTGTATTCGATTATCCATTGGCTTGTAACCGTACAAGAGGATAGCACGTGATATCCTCAGGAGTTGCTTTCATATTTACTATTGGCTTGTAGTCGTGAAAGGTGTGTTGTCCAATCACAGAAGTGACAGCGAAGTATACGTTCTTGACGTTCAAGCTAACCTACAATATATCCGCGAATATTCGTGCCTCTAGTAATTAGTAGAGAGGGGAAAAATTAGCGGGTTCACTGGCCTGTAGGCTGTAGGCTAGCCTGCAAGAATATCTACTTGTGAACTGAAGCAGACAGCAGACGTTCAATAGCTACTTCCAGGAGATGCCAAATAAGTCAAAGACCAATTGCGAAAGTGACCTAAACTTACAGTTGTTGGAATTATAGCTTGTGCCCAAATGAAAACGCGATTTTTTCAGGTCTCTAGTTATTAGACACTTGCAAATTCTACTGGAATTACTGAATTAGCTGAAATGTTTCCATACTCGTGCTACCCTCGTGACTTACGTACATCTAGTTAAAACAGTAGGATGTGAAGAATGTTACCTCCTCGCCCCAGTGAAAGTGCGGGAATCTACTGTATGTGCTGGGCGCTTATTGCGCAATAATCCCGTAGGTAAGAAGGCAGCAGTGATCTGGTCGGCCGATCAGTGAAAGCCGCGAAGATGATGCTGATGACCCCAGCACAACCCCTGCAAGACTCGATAACCCCCGCGGTGCGACTCGTGTCTCCGCGTTTATAACGAGGCGCCCCGAGCGGCGTCCATCCGTGACGTCACCAGCTTGTCAGTGACAAGACACTGCTGTGCTCAGGCTTCAGTACAGGGATAGGTCCAAGGGCCGGGGGCTTGATGGTGTTCAAGTGGGCAAAAACAATTACTTTATATTTGTAGAAAATAGTCTTAGTTTTGTATACCTTACTTGGAAGTTCATTTTCCTATTACGAAAAACAATTAGTTCAGTCAGATTTCCAACAAATTCACTTCAAAAACAAAATCTGCATGTTTTTCGTTCTTATTCACCGCGAAAACCAACGGATATAATGAAACAAATTTACATTGAAACTACATGCCACCGGTTACTGTTTGACGCATATAAAAACCCATTACAAAATACTCTAGTATTTTTAATACAAGGGCTAAAACTTGAGAAAAAAAAACTTACGCATTTTTTTTTAAAACAAAAACGACAGTTGAACGGCTAAGTGCCACCTTACAGAAGGAATTTCGCTAACAAATTTAAATTAACTCTTAAGTTTATAATGAATTAATTTTAACTTAATAGAAGACTTTTCTTCTTTTTTCCGTATCTTCAAAGTAAATGCTTCTAATACTGCGATGATCAGACAATACATACAATGTATAGGCTTGTAGCAAGGGAAGGGTGTTTGTTGGTCAATAATTAAAATTCCCACATAAAGGGGATTGTTAAGACAATTTTATTGTATTTTCAGTTTTTGAGCTGTAATATTTATTCAAATTGTATTAGCAACAGTTTCTCTTCGACGCATCATAGAGGTAAACTGATTGTCATAAATAATAGTTGAATATTTCATTATTTTGTTATGCAGAATCACTGCAATAGAATTTTAGGTTAACTTTCAAGAATTCTTCAAAAAACTCACTCCCCCATAAGTGTGGCCGACCGTAAATCCTTTACAAGTCAGATAAGTCTAACATCTGTCCCATACATTAACACGAATTTTGCATGACTCCACCTATTATAAAACATGAACAGTATATGAACGCAATAATTTGTCCTATAATGATAAACTTGTTTTGTACTGGTTTGGCGCATATAATAGTAATATAACAGAAGGAATAACTCGTGCACTAAGCGAGGACAGACGGCAGAGACAGGTAGCATGGTGGATGGAGCCATAGTCTGGTGGCTGGAGAGAAGCCGTCCTCGTGGAAGTCATCAGCTGCTGGACCACGCGACACCCTGGTTAGCCTTGCAGGCATGCCCACGCGCGCACACGCACGCCTCACCTCTCTCTCTCTCTACCTCTCTCACAGTCTGTAGCTGACCTGAAGGTCACCGCGGCCACTTCCTGCGGCCCCGTCGGCCGCCATCATCCACCCTCATCATCCAGGCCCCGTGATTTATCGCGAATGGATATCGTGACAAGCCTGGTTTTTCCCCCAACTTGTTCACGGTTCGTGACCGGGTCGCGTTTGTTTATTTACTCTTGCACACCCCTTAGAGACTACACCGTGCCAAGTTTGTTAGCAAATACTTTCGCAACGTACAAATTGTACGCATCACTAATGGTTCGCTAGTAACTCCTAACTCGGGAGAAATATTTAATAACAATGTTGGCTGAAAATATCTTCGACGCTAGTCCTTTTTTCCTTCTGTTTTATATAATGGCTAACAAAAACTATATATATCAGAAGTTAAATTATTTCCCACACTCTCTTAAATAGATTCCGTTTGCCTAGAAGCTCTGGATTGTCAGCAGACTTATCGTGATGTTGGTAACGTGAATTAGAATTTTCCACCGTGATACGTACAACGAAACAAATATCCTGTAAAAATAATATATATTTACACACATACACACAGACAGGATGCTTCACCTAAACCTGCGAAATGAGTAGCTATGCGACCCGTCCGTACTTCAGTTCAACGCAAACACCAGTTCCAGTCCAAAGAGAGGGTCGTCTGTGGTCTGGTGCTGCTATCGGGCTGTTGTATGGCCGGATTGCATTAAAAAATAGCAGAAAACTCAAACTACAACAAATAATTCCATACATATATCGCTAAAGCCAGGGATGTGTATGTGTACACACATGAAACATAACATATTCTGCAAGGCATTAAAATGCAACACCAAGAGACACAAATAAGTAAATACAACGGCGACAGAAATAACTCAGCACAGTCGATTACTACGTAGTCCGGCAGCAGTCAATGCTAGATGACAGCAGGAAGCCTTCGCAGACGTAATACTAGACGAAACAAGAAAGACGGCACAGAAGAACACAAACAGTTTCCCTAAGACGAGCTTATGGAGAAGTTTTCGGTGTTACTTCATAGGAACATTACATGTTACTATTAGGTGCGGATTATTGGATGAAACCAGTACTGGGAGTTATTTGGTGATTATTATTTGGTGAGAGAGAAAATTTTTAGCTTAAAATTTAAATTAGCTTAATTATTTCATAGTTACGATTTAATTTTCCGAATACAATGTACGTAATGAAAGGTAAAGTAATTAGCTACGTCCTTATTGAAATATTTTCAATTAATTCTTGTGAAACTTTTAATCAGGAAGGAATTAAGTAAAATTGAAAATAATAAGTTACATGGGCGCGTAAAGGGAGGCAGTAAGAACCCCCCCCCCCCCACCGGCCAAGTCCTACTGTAGACAGGACGAACCCTGATCACACTCCTTTGAATATTCCAGGCAACGCCACTGACAAGTACGTGAGTGAACGAGCGAGCAGCAGACTGTATATATGCACATAATGACTTTGTTCGGGTGTTGTTTCGTTTGATGATCTCACATCTGGCTCTCGGGCGTTTACAACCCAGCAACACTCCCGCCAACAACACCAATATACATAGTCATATAAATGTAACCTTCAAATAAGTACGACACACGTTCATAAAAGTTCTTCCTCTCTCGAACGTGTGCAGCCACTGGCCGTGAGTTCCACGCGCACATCACGCATGCATATCTGCAGATATGAACAATTCTTCCACGCGCGCACGTCGCGGATATACCACACGTGAGTGAGCAAGACATCAGAAGAGCGCACATTGATATCCGTGCGTGCACGTCCGAAGATGTCCCTCAGAAGCCAGCTCTAGGCTGTAGCGGACCACCCAAGACATACGCTCAGAGTCACAGGAAAATCTCAGGAAAAGTTGAATGTTTGCTGCCCAACCTTAGACTGCAGTACAGGGCTTATGGCGCGCGCTGTTGCCAGATCACAGCCACGTTACGAATTTAGAGTAGGCCTACTAGAAAATTATATTTTACATTTTTTGGATTTATATAATTGTAATTGGTATGAGATTACGCTACAAAATATGTATATAATTACACTTTCATATTACTTTAAAATAAGAAACAGTTCACACACTTAACTGATATGAATTCATTGCATTAATAGGCAATCCGTACATAAATAATTATTATCACACACTTAATCATTATAGCTACTCCCGATAAAAGTGTGATTTCGTCCGTAGGAGTAGCGTCTGTCTGAACCACAAGAATGTGGTTTGGTAGGCTAATGTTTATGATTATGAAATGTATTATGGAAAACAAAATGTCGTGTATAAATTGAAATATCTGGCAGTTTTTTTTTGCTTTTTTTTTTTTTGGGGGGGGGGGTTAGGAATGTCATTAAACAAAAGAGTATAAACGTTTGGCCGTGGTGTCAGCTTAAATTACTAGCTTTTTATTTGAAAATAATTTTAATATTCGAAAACAACATACGCAGAAGTTTAAGGATGTTAAAATTATTTTAAAATCAAAACGCGAATATTTTTGAAATTCTGTTACTATGGAGACCTGGATATTATCTTGCTAAATACCATAAAAATTTTATTTTTTTAATTTTTATAGATTTCGTGGTTTCAAGCCCTATTTTTTAAAATTTGGTTTTAAATATTTACTCGTCAACAAAACATACTATCGTCTATTGCTGTACAAATAGACGTCCACTAATAATATATGTACTCGACGAAAAAAGTCCCATCGAATTATGATGAGTAGTCTAGATTTTATCGACGACTAAGTATTCCATTAGACATTTTACCTTTCCATGCCCCTTAAATATCCTCGTTTTCGCAACAAATTTTGTTTTTGTAGCATATAAAATATTTCTAAATCACACATGCTTGGCTACTGTTGGTGATAAAACAATTGTTTTCGTAGTTACAAATAATTCTACCAACTGAAAATATGAATGGACATTCCCGCGAACGTACCCGATAGACTTGTTAAATCTACGTTAAACCTACTTTCTGACAATTCATATCAAACTGAAAAAAAAAAAAAAAAAAAAAAAAAAAAAAAAAAAAAAAAAAAAAAAAAAAAAAAAAAAAAAAAAAAAAAAAAAAAAAAAAAAAAAAAAAAAAAAAAAAAAAAAAAAAAAAAAAAAAAAAAAAAAAAAAAAAAAAAAAAAAAACAGGCAGTTAATATTGTTATGATGCGCTACCTACCTGCGGCGTGAACAAGGATATTAATTATTTATATGTTAAAATTATATTCATCGGTGCTAAGTCATTATTAATGATATCGCTTTCGGACACAAAACTATGTTCTGTACTGAAAAGAGAAAATGGCTACAGGAATAAATATGTAGGGAAAAATTTATGTTTTCCAGTGTTTTTTATATCATGGAAACGCACACTATTCAGTAATAATTTTCGGTGTAGTTGAAAAAACGCCTTAAAAGATACTATGAAATAAACATTAAAGTCAGTGGTGGCATAATTGTAGGATCGAAATGTACTAAGTCTAACCGAATGTAATTTAACATGCATATTCGTATCCTAGCTCGTGCCAAGGCTCCGAGGCAGGTAGCTCCCGTAAGGCTGTCAACTATCAATAGAAACCGGTGATTTTTGCGAAATGAGTTCTACCTCAACGTTTTTTTTTCAAAGCCTCACGTGTACACCTGCAGCTCTGCTTCGTGGTTATTGGCAGCGAGTCTTTGTGCAGACACGTCACTCATTTGCCTGAGCCAATCAGAACTATAGGTTACTGTGAAACCACACGCATGTGTCTAGCGGGTAGAACTTGGACTGTTTGAAACGCCCAATCACTGACCACGAAACAGCGCTGCAGGCGTCCATATGAGACATTGAAACAAAGTGGTGCAAAATTCTTTTCGTGAAAATCATCGGTCCCTAACTATCAATAAAGACCGAAAAACCGCCGGTCCACTGACCGATAAATGGCTTATGACTAGAGATATGCAAAATTCGCGTTATAATTTGGTAGCAGACTAAACTTCACTACCCTATACACAACAGAGCATAATCTGATATTCCATTGGCCACGGACTTTTATGTGTTGTCATTTACGTGTGTTCCGTCTTTACGGAGATTGGCCTCTCTATCGTGTAAGCATTCTCCGCGGCAAGTCACGACAATATCGGCCAACAGGAGACGTCGAACGAGCCTATAGTCACTTGGAGTCTAGTCAGCTGTCAGAAAACAACGCGAATTTTGCATGGCTCTACTTATGACTAGAGATGGTGGTTAGAGATAATGGTTTATCGCGGGAAAACTTAACTATTTGCTAGGCTTCAATGTATGTTTAACTTATGAAAAGATGACTGGCTTTCGCTTGTATGTGGAGCTGTTGCCCTAATTGACTGAGCCAATAAGAATCCCGCTATTGTAATATTCTATGTACGTTATTGGTCTGCAGACACCTACGTTGTGTCAGTGTTTTCAAGCCTATGTTGGCGCAAAAAATTTTCGCGATATTCCATCATCTCTGACAATGGTATATCGCGAAAATGTTTTGTGTCAACATATATTTGAAAACGCTTTAGTTCCTTGCAACATATATGATTCGATGACATACTTCTGACACAACGTAGCTTCTGCAGGCCAATAACATGCATCAAATATTACAATATCGGAATTTTCATTGCCTCTGTCAAATATAGTAACAGCTCCAAATACAAGCTAACGCCAGTAATCTTCTGGTTAAGCGGAACGTGTGTTGAAATCCAGCAAACAGTCAAGTTATCCTGCGATAAACCATCATTAGAGATGTTGGTATAACGCGAAAATTGTTTGTGCCAATATAACCTTGTAAACAGCGTAGTTTCTTGCGACATGTATGATTGGGCGATATACGTCTGACACAACGTAGCTGTCTGCAGACCAATAATAGGTATCAAATATTACAATTGCAGGATTCATATTGACTTAGTCAATTAGGGCAACAGCTCTACGTATAAGCGAAAGCCAGTCATCTTTTCATCAGCTGAACGTATGTTGAAACCCAGCAAATCGTCAAGTTTTCCCGCGATAAACCATCATCTCTAACCATCATCTCTAACCATCATCTCTAACGATCATCTCTAACCACCATCTCTAACCATCATCTCTAACGATCATCTCTAACCATCATCTCTAACCATCATCTCTAGTCATGACCCTCCAAGCGATGTCAAATTAGTCAAGGGCCAGTTGCGAAAGATAAAGGAACCCACAGTTTTTTTGGATTCTAGTCTGTGCTCAAAACTAAACACAAATTGTTAAGATTGCTAACTATTAACTCAAGAAGTCTGGTGTACATGGAAGAAGATACGACACGTCTCTTGAGGTACGTTCAGAACTGACGTTGCCAAGGTATGCACTTACCTGAGGCGAGCTTGCCGATGTACTCCGGGTTCTCGACAATGTAGTCGAGGCCTATGCGGGAGTCCATGCTGCAGCCTCACCGAGGACCTCTGCGAACAAACAACAAAGGCGGTCATACAACTGCGCAGGGAATGTAAACACACGATACACTACAGAGCAAAGTCAACCCTGAGTGTGACGTCAGATAACCAAGCCACTGACGACGAGGTCTCCTCCTCTCCACAGTCAGCACCAGAGATCTGAGGGGAATGGCGCACTGATACTAAACAAAGTATCTGCAGAAGTTCTCTTTTAAGACAGATTTAAACATAAATTAACATTAAATCGTTCATTGAATTCCTTACGTTTTTTAAACACTGCATGAAAAAAAAAACACAAAACGTAGGTTGTAGACTGCCAACATCGCGAGCAAATATTTTGCCACTGCATAATTTCTCCCGCCGGAATCTATATCATATACAAACATTCGGCGTTATAAATGGTTCTTCAAAAACGTATAGCTCCAGAAAAATATTTTCTAGGACTGTTTTTTGTTCTATACTATAATTCGAAAATTGTCCATTTAACTTGGTTAGAGACCGGAAAAATTCGGGGGTTCAATGAACTGTAGGCTACCTTCCAAGAATATATGTGTACTGAATAAGACAGCAACTGCTGAATAGTTATTGGACCTGCATTTTATTGATTCTTCTTGATTTCCTAACTCCCCCCCCCCTCAAACTAGGCGTCAAATAAGTTACGGTACAACTGCAAAAAATTACACGAACTTACAATTGTTTGAATTCTATCTTGTACCCGAAAGAAAACGCGAATGTTTTCAGCTCCGATCCATGATGAATGTGTTTAGTGTTAACTTACGTGTCACGCCCTCTTAAGGCCTCACTCTTCAGTTTTGCAGTGGTTTCGAAAAAATATATATTTTCAGCAAATTGATTCTTACAGTTTTAACACTTATTTATCATCGTTTGTATCTGAATTTTTCTGTTGCAATACACCAAACGGATTTTTAGCTTTAAGCCCCTTAAAAATATCACAAATTTTTTTTGTCAAAATAAGCCAAAATGAAGCAAAATAATTTTTTGCTAGCAAACGGTACATTATTTAAAAAAAAAAAAAAAACCTCTGGCAAAATTGTGTATCGTGTGACTGTACACAAGTCTCAAATTTTTTCGAAGCATTTGATTAAAAAATATTCTAGTTATTTGCAATTGTTTGAAATAAATGAAAAACCATGGCCTTAAATTCTTTTTCGCATCCTTATTTTAGCCGCGACAAGTTATCAATTGCTCTGGTTTGTAAGACCAATACATTTCGACTGTTATTACAATTCATTTCCTATTATTGTGTAATGCCAGTCACATTTGCAAAGCAAAATTACAGTACTGTAAAGAGGGAACCTCAGGTCCATTTTAAAACAAAAATAATGTAAATTGGCATCGTATAAAACATTTACAACACTTGAAAATAATATGCCCTCGGAACTGTAAAATTTACTGAAGTTACATAACACAGCATACATAATCACTGCTGTTCAAATATCTAAGCTAGTAATAGCAGGCAAGAAGAAGGAGACAATTTTCTGCGAATTACCACGCAGGTAACGTTACATACATCAGTCAAACACTGCCGACTTCAGGGAATGTACTAAGCTTTACTGTAACTATAAATAACCATAACATATATAATTACACTTAAGTAGCTAGTGTTTAAAACAAATTACTTTCTGGAGGTAATAGCTTCTAAACTGAATGTGGCAATTTTCAATAGGTTTTAAACCCACTAGTTTGAAAAACATCATCATATATATCTACAGCCTTTGATACGTGAATTAACTGATTTAACGTGAATAGCGTAGCAAAAAATTATTGTCGTATTGCATTCATTACGTCAGCAATGTTATAATTTTAACATGATGTTAAAATATTAAGAGCATAGGCGAAACTGGAAAATAATTGCAAGCCAACTAACTTAGTTTATTGATTACAAATAAATATATTAGTAAGTATGTTATTTCCGCGTACCTGCTGCTAAAATTATTAAATTTATTATGCCAGTACTTTCGAAATATATCGTAAATCTGTCTCCTAATCTTGCAAACGATAATTTTCACTATTTATCTAATATTTCAGACAAAAAATTACGCGATTTCTGTTAATTAGCATACTAACGAACATTTCGCCTGTTAAATAACAGAAAAAATTATAAATTTTTGTTTTGAAAATATAAGTCAACATATTAAAATTTACTCTCGACATAAGTCAGAGAATGTTTTTATGAAACATGCTTTAGTTAAGGCAGAATAAAATCTAGCCCAAAAGTCCAATCAAAATAAGTAACCAACTTAACGTACAGAACATAACCAAAAAACTAATCCTAAAAACCTAACCAAAAACATAACTCAAGAACGTAACCCAAGAAACTGTTCTTGCTCATCATTCATAGTAAGCTACGTTATTAGCACAAGTTTATGATGTATTTTTGTACTTAAAAAAAAAATTTAATTTCCATTTTAAAATTCGGCATTTTTATTGAATACAAAAATATTATTTGTTATACACTCTGAATTTTTTCGGTTTAGTAAATCAGTTGATTTTAGTGGCGTACATAAAACCGTAAAGTGCACATTTTGACGTTTACGACTCATTACGCGAAAACTAAGAGAGATACAACAATTTTTGGAGAGGAAGATTTAGTCACAATTTATGTCTAAAGTAAAAAAATATCTGGTACAAATAAAAAATAAAAAAAGGCGTTGAAAAATGAGGTGAACCCCGCCCTTAAGAGTGTTCAAGTGCGACAAAATCATAATTTTATATTTTTTAAGAAAAAGTGCTAGTTTTATAGACGGTACTTTTAAGTACAGTCTCCTCTTACGAAACAATTTTAGCTCGCATTGTTTTCTCATAAAACGGTGCGTCAAAGTCATAATGTGCATGTTACGCTGCCACGCAAATAGTAAAAAAACAATTGACTTACTTGAATTAAATAATTCACTGTTAACTAACATTCCATGAGCTACGCACAAAGCATTTAGAAGCCCACGCGAATTTAAAAAAAAACCGCAAATGTAAAAAAAATGTTGAAAATTCAACAATTTTTAGGAATACAAAAAATAGTTAACTGGTATTTTTTGAAAAATTCTTCGTTACATAGCCCATGACACGTTATTTCACTGTGAATTATTTCGCTTTAAATAAGCCAAGTGGTATTTACTATTTACATGGCAGCGTAACATGCAAATTTTGACTTTGATGCACCGTTATGAGAAAACTATAAGAGCTAAAATTGTTCCGTAAGAGTAAACTATACTCACATGTATCGTCTACAAAACTAACATGATTTCATACAAATATGAAATTATGAATTTATCGCACTTGAACACCTTTAATGGGTGCATTCCAGCTAACTCGTTAGTTTACGCATTACGTTCTGTTAGACTCAGTTGTACGGTTCTCACTGGTTTATACTGCTGGGTGTGAGATTGTACAGTACTGAGCAAACACCAGCTTACCTTGTAAAAGCTCACGACACGTCACTGCACAGTACACTACAAACATCTGGTACACCTGATGGAAGAAAACTGAGGGCACTGGGCCACGAGGTTTGCTGTGTCCGACCATATTTGGCTTTTATTTACGACACGTACACAACCGTAAACACACGACCCTATCGACAGCCTGCAGAGGTCGGGAAATTACACAACTTGAAGGGCGCGGGCTTTCTTTTTCTAGAAGTGAGTGTACAGTTAGGCGTGACGTCAGACGCGATTACCGTCTGTCGGCCAGGACATCGGCCGAGGCCCGGCGCCTGGCGCCCGCTGACCTTGCGTCGACGCCACAACCCGGCGGCGCCGTGTTACTGGGTCACCGTTTGGCGAGTATCCCCCCTCCCCCTGCCCTAACCAGGCCCGACCTCTCTGGCCCGCCTGTGCCCCACCGCGCCGTCAGACCAAGGATGCGCCCTGACCCCTGCCACATGTGCCTCGTCGCTGTTGCCACACGCCTAACAATTACCATCATTACCTCTCACTGGGCTATACTTCGTACACGGCTTTGATTGGCCGCTGCCCGTGTGGGACGCTACTTACCTGCTTCCATGGGTATACATGGCATTCGAACCGGTATGATAGGGACACTCGTGGGGAAAAGTTTGCATTCCATATCGGACATTCTTCGGTCGATACTGACGTGTCCCTATTTGACTGGCCCAGTGCTAACTCTGGTGTGGCACTACTGGATATTTGTGATTCGTGTTAAAACAACTACGTAACAATCCTCCAATCATACACGGCGTAGTCCGCTGCACTGTTTTACAAAAAACAAGGTGGCACGTAAGATTCAGCTTCAACTGCAGGCGTTGTCATGCACAATGTCGGCGGTACAAAGAACATACTGGATGTAACCACAATCAACACGTGTTCGAGTATAATACCAATGACAAGGATTTAAAAAAAAGCTACAGAATGAGTATTATTTTAGGTGGTCCTAGAACAAATAAAATTCAATATGACGATTCTTAGGATGGCATTGTTAATAGGCGCCAGAAAATTTCGCGGATTCAACTACCCGAATGCTAGAATCCACTTTCATATGCATATTCAAGCCCCTACTATTCGTCCACTGCCTGTTTTTTCAGCAAGTAGCAGCTAATGGCTTGAGTATGCACAAGAAAGCGCATTCTAACGTGCTTGTCATGGAATCAGCGAAATTTTCCGGTCCCTAATTATTAATACAAAATCCAGAAATAAAAATGTTAATACAATGTTTACATTCTGGTCAATAAAAATTTATAAAATTTAACGGTAAAATTCTAGTGTGGTGGCCATTCACTATCTTTGTCTCGTTTGCCGTCCACCCTATGTAATTGTGGCTAATTATGAAATGAGTTGTTTGTATACAATTGAGTTTCTGATACATGCCACACTGTCTCAGTCTTTCAATGCTTGTGATACTGTAACGCGCTGATGTTACGTTCGGTGATTTATCATAATTTTCTTTGCAGACTGACACTTTCTTCGTTTATTTTTAAAAACGCGTAAAATCATGATAGTTTGTAAAGGGAAAAAAATATTTTCGGGCAGATTCTCCAGCCACTTTCTTCAAGGACCGAGCGCGAAGATAATTATGGACACCTGAATTCCTCGAATATATTTTTACGCAAACTATTTCACTAACGTGTACATCGACAGCCCTCCTTTAGGCATTAGCCGCGTGTCTCTGGGACGAAAGGTTTGTCATTAAACTGGGCCAATCAGAATTAAGTTACTGCTACATAAAAAGTGAGTAATCTGCAGGTAGGCTCCAACATTCCAGTCACTGTTGAAATATTAACTATTTATTTATTATTTCCCCAAAAAATTGGGTGCTCCTCTAAAGGCACGAGTATTTGGCTGATTAATCTGGCAGCTGCCTAGATTTCACATAGTCCTATACACATACTGGCTACAGTCAATTATTAGAGCCACTATAATGTCACGAAAAGATTTTTGCATCTCTTTGTTTCAATGCCTAGAGATGATGGTTTATCGCGGGAAAACTTGACTGTTTGCTGTATTCCAACACACGTTCAGCTTACCAGAAGATAACTTGCTTTCTCTTGTTCGCGGAGCTAGCTGTTACCCAATTTCATCGAGCAAATAACAATCCCGCTATTGCAATATTCTATGTCCGTCGTTGGTCTGCATACACCCTCATTGTGTCAGGCGTACATCACTCAATAATTAGTGATGATGGTATATCGCGAAAATATTTTGCGCCAAGATAGCCTTGAAAACACTGACACACCGTAGCTGTCTGCAGACCAATAACGTACATCGAATATTAAAACAGCGAGGTTCTTATAGGCTTAGTCAAATAGGGTAACAGCTCCACGTACAAGTGAAAGCCAGTCATCTTTTCATAAGTTAAACGTACGTTGAAGCCTA
>PNEQ01007135.1:0-10435 GCA_003012365.1 Medauroidea extradentata | reverse complement strand
CTACTTGCGCTTAGGTTCCTACTACTTGCGCTTAGGTTCCTAATACTTGCGCTTAGGTTCCTACTACTTGCGCTTAGGTTCCTACTACGTGCACTTAGGTTCCTACTACCTGCGCTTGAAATTAGTTTCAGCCAGTCGCGATTGTTATTTCTGCCGAAATAATTACGAGAAGAAAAAACTCTTCAAATAATGTCGCCCAAATTTCATATGCGTATTAGAAACACGATTTCCTTTCATTAAAACTTGCTAAAAGCTAAAAATTCCAACCGGATCAGTAAACATAAAACAATAAAAATTTCTTTAGACTCTAAACCATACTTAACACACAAATCAAATGATAAGACCAGTCTTAATGTCCCACAGGAAAATGTTTAATTAACAGAAAAGCCCTGCTTTTTTTACATTTATTGAACGTAGAAGTTGCACTATAGTAAACGCACCGGTCAGCGTTACCCTTAGCGCTGTATTTATTGTATTTGAGACACTTGACAAATGTTCTTAAGCCCTTGTTATGATGATATGAGGTGAGTATGGTGAAGTGATGGCATTATTGTAGAGAGAGGAAGGGTAGAACAGACTACATGTGCCCCGAGAATACTTACCGGCAAATTTCAACATAGATCACGTTCCTCACTTGCGGACAAGTCTACAACCGTAGATATGGCCCACATTGTCGTGCTGGTAACGTGAAAGAGTCTTATGATACTAAGCAATTATTAACAAACACATTACGATTTCGCAAATTGAATGGTCTGCTGTCTGGAATACATCGCACTGTGAATACTTTAAGCCTAGTAACCGTCAGCGTGCCGTTCCGAGTATAGTTTTTTGCAACATTCTTATTGACACGGAGTTCATCCAGTCTTGACTTACGATCCAACCGCATATGTCAAATATCATATATAGCCTAGGTTTAGTATACGGCTTGTTCTGAAATGAATTCACGAAATGTTTCTGTCCCTAATGACGTATATATTAAGAAGAGAAGTATTTTGCTAGTTCAGTGACCTACTTGTTCGAATCAACTGCCTTGTTATTACTCAATCCCCGATCATTTATCCATTAGTTGCTTCTCACTCGAATAAAATACATTGAGCGAATTGCCGGGATTTGAGCAGGCATAGGACACTGAATTAAAACATGTCGATCATTTAACTCGTGAGATTATTCTTTCCTTATGAATTTACATAGAAATGGAAAATCAACACATGTTGGTGCAAGATAAGATTCAATATCTCGTACGTTCGCGAAATTAATTTTTATAACAAAATATGTATGTCTACAGAACTAATTTGGTTGTAGACATCTTGTCATTGTGGCGAGACATTTCTGTTTTGACTGAACCTATCAGTTCGTACTCACTGCATCGACAGACTCAGCACTTACCCATTTACTGAAGTCAATATGAGCTGAAATTTTTTCGAAATTCAACCAGTCATATCATGAGATGTTTCCTCAAATACCAGGTGTCCGTAGTATTACCAACAAGATGTTGACAGCGTAACTAATGAGCTAACTTTCCTCAACGTGGGTACAAATTTACCAGAACAGATTAAATTGGTCACTTAAATCTAGAAATATAAAGAGTTTACCTTATTTTATTCTCATATTTTAACATGGTGGACCTTAAACAATTAGGGCTGGTAAATTAACAGTTTCGACGAAAAAAAGTGTACAAATATTATAATTTTTTTACAATTGGTCCAGTACTTCTTGAAATACACATATTAATGTTTATGTATTTATATGAAATATTAGGAAATTGGGAAAGTGCGTTACTAAACACAGCTTGAACAAATAATATAAACAATTAAATATCATATATATTTCTAACAGCATTCGGCTTCAATACAATTCTGGAAAGTTGTTCTTTAGCTATTTAATGTAATCAATAAATGTTCAAATATGCAGAATTTTAAAATATGAGTACGGAATAAACACAATACATGAAACTCTTGTCACTGCACCATTAAATACAAGTGTACCAAGTTTGATTGAATTCGTATAAATGGCTGCTTTAGTTATTTTCATGTGAACAGAAAACTTCAAAATAGCCCTCACAGTGAAAAAAAAAATGAACCTGGCATGAACGAAATACATTTAACTTATTTTACCTTACGTAGTATGAAATGCATACCGAGATTAATGAAATTCTAAAAAATGTTTCCTCAGATATTTTAGAGGATAAAATCATAAAACAGCTAAAATTTTAAAATAATGAACAAGGTATTAACAAAACGCCAATAGTCATGCACATTCTAAGTAACTTACTATATGTGTACTGAATTTGAAAAAAAAAAAAAAAAAACATTGAAAGAAAGTTGTTTCGATATCTTGTGTGATCTAAACATGTTTAAGAAGATGCCATAAAAAACGCGACATGAAGAAAATCATGAAACTCCGTACTATTATTTGTGCCGAGATTGATCATGTTCTGAAAAAAAAAAAAGAAGTTGCTAGCATAACTGATAAACCTACTTTCCTCAAAGTAGGTGCAAATTAACCCGGAAAGTTAAAATCGTTTACGTACGTCTAGGAATATTAAATAATACTATTAACTTAGACATGTATACAAAATATACAAAAGATAAGTCATCTTACTAAGTAATATACACGTATTTAATTTGGGGAACAAATTTTCTGAGATGTCATCGTATCATAAAGATAAAAAAAAGTCTTCAAAATATTCACAAAGGATGAACAAAATTCGCAAAAGTCCAGTCAACTAAGTTGAATATGTGTGCCAATATAAAAGAACTTCGGAAAAATGATTTGTAAATATTTCATATTATTCTAAAACATTATGTAAACACAGGCTGAACGATATGTGCATAAGCCAAGTCAGGTTTTATCTAGTATAATTGTACCAAATTTTAAGAAATTCTACGATACTGTTACTCAGATATCTAGCTTGATCGAGAAATGTTAAAATGGCCGCCATTTTGAATATATGAACAGTGCAGAAAAAATTATAAAAAGTCAAGTCAGGTTACTAAGTACTATATGTGTACAAAGTTTGATGTAATTTGGTCCACTCGTTCAAAAGTTTTTAGGGGACACACACACAGTCACAAATAGGGAGGTGATCTCATAATCCTACTTTTTACTTCAGAAAGTATGCTAATAATCGTTCCTTAGAATCCTTGAGGGATTTAAAAACAAAAATAAAATAACCACAATTTTTAAAATATGTATACGTAATCATCAGAAAAAAAATTAGAAAAATTTCTTTAGATATCACGTATGGTCAAAATATTTTAATGGCCGTCATTGTGAAAACATAAACACTGCAAGAACAAAATATAAACAAATCATGTCACTTAACTAATTACTACACTTTTATAAGCTCTTATAAAATAACTTTACCGGTTCAAGCACTTTGTGTGGGGAGGGGTCAAACACACACAGGCACACAAGCACAGACATATACACACACTAAGACACAGAGAGGAAGGTGACCTCGTACACTCAGTGTTTACATCGGAAAGCAGGCTCAAAACGAACGAATTGCTAGTCTAATCAAGCACTGCACAACTGTGTTCAGCAAACAGTCTATGAGAAGTTGCAGTCTGCTTGAGTTGATAGTTTATGTGGGAGTCTAGCACATCTAGCATAGACTTCAGTGTATCTGCTGTAACATTACCGTTTATTGTTTGTTTTTCTTTGGAAGTATTCCCTTTAAATGCGCTGAAGGTTATGACTTTGACAAACATGAAATGTATAGTAACTATGAAAGAAAGTGTTTCTTAAAAAATGAAGTGCATATACTGTATTTTTGGTGAAATAAAACATAGTGATACAAGTTTGGAAAAAACTTGACTGTGGGCAATTCAGTGAGCTCTTTGTGATAAAGGTTTTATAATTAGAAACAAAAGAGTTGAATTAAGTTATTGATTTACTAGCTCACAAAGCTTACAAAAATACACAAAACAGCAATCAACTATAACTTTCACAACACCCTTAATTATGCACACAATTACTATTGTGCAACAGAAAAGTTAATTAACTTTGACAATTGAAGCAAAATAATATTTACCATTAATCGAAGGCTACGAATCACAATAAAAGTTCAGTCATATACTCAATAAACAATCTTTCAAATAGTGACACTGTACAACCTTATCAGTCCGAAGTGGCGATGGCTCGTCATGTGCTGCACAGCACCCCGAGTGCACCGCTGTCTTCACTCTTGAGGTTTTCAGTTCGACTCCCGGCGCACCTCCTTGTTGTCCGTCGACCCGCAGCACCAGTCCTCTTGTTCCGCCCAATATCGCTCCGAAGGTATGAGCCTGCAGCCTCGCAGCAGACTCTGACGTCACCAAGCTGTCTTCACCAGTCTTTCTCCACAAGCATAACACCTTCCTCTAGCACGACCAATAGCGAACTCTGTCAAAATATGTTGATTCGGTGCTTATATACTCTGCGAAACAGTCGGGGAATCACCGCATTACAGGTGTCTAAAAATATACATTAAATCACGCTTCGGTCGTGACTTGAGCCTCGTAGGCCGGACTCGTAGGGTTAAGGCGCAGTTGACACAGGTCTCTATGACGTAGCTCTGCATGACTTCCATCACGTAGCCGTCCATCTTGTGATTCATGGGCTAGTCCATAAGGTGTTTCGACACAGCTTCCATCCAATCACCTGGCACTCAGAGACACAGCATGCAACAATAGGATGGACTAATGTTATATGTTTTATGAGTAAACAATTCAGTTGCATTCAATTTTTTGGTATATTTCGGTACAGGATTATGGGGAACATACGGGAAATCTCAACTAACCTCATTTGGTACATATTATTAAAATACATTAAATATATTGTCTACTTTTAATAAACTAATCAAACAAGCTTTATGTTTTTATGTTATTGAAATATACATGTTTTTGTAACAATCAATGTTAGAAACATACATTAAAACTTCTCTTTAAATAAACAATTACGTTACCAGGATTTAATGTTATTTTCCGGATAATTCATAATACAACACACATATTTTTGTACGTTATAGATGTATATGGTGAGAAAAAAACACACGTATAGTTATTAACAGTGACAATGGGTATCATGAAAAAGTTTTTTTTTTTTTTTTTTTTTTTTTTTTTACAGAGATACCTCAGTTACCTGCATTTTAATTGTTGCTGCTTGGTTTTTACTGTGAGGTAGAACTCAACATGAATTACTACTGGAAGTATGATAATGTATTTCGTTACTAAATAAAATGTGTAATTGTAAAACAATGTTCATATTCACGTATTGCCAGACATACGTGAGCCAACAAAACAAAATAAATTGTATATAAGAATGCCAATCAAATGTAATAATAGGCCTGCAGCACAAGGAATAAAATATTTGTACAGCAGACAGTAAATGTGTGGCATAACCAGAAATGATTATCGCGAACGTGCAAACAATAAACAATTGTTTTAAATACAAAATTTTAAAAAAATTCTAGAGCACATATTTACACTGTACTACTGCCTGAACATCTTACTGAAGATATTACAGATATATTTGAATGTCAATTACTTTCAAATATGTATTATAATTCTCATCCATTATATCGATTTATACATTTTATTTTGTGTTGGAAAAGTGTTGATAAACCAAACCAACCATACAATGCTTTTTACACGACTGGTTTCAAGTTTTGCTTAACCACAGAAGTATTATCTTACAGCTTCTTGCTTGGCTTTTCAATATACAGAAATACTTCCAGTAGAATATGAGGAAAGCTACCGTAATTAAAACCATGCACCATTACTTACAGTAGAGAAATACTGTATTACATTCATTGCATTCGTAAATCACACATATATTTCCAACCAACAGAGATGGTTTGTAAATATAATCATTAATGCCATGTTAAATGAAGTAGACTATTTTGAGACATTCAATTAAGTATTTACAGTACTTGAGATCGTACTGACCACTACTGCAGTTTGTGTTGATCTTGTAGTAGAAACAAGCATGAAAGTAGTAAAACATGAGTGATGTGGTAGTTCAAAAGTCCTGATTTTTAGGAAAACAACATACAGACGGTTCTATCTCTAAGAGTTTTCGTTTATGCCCTACTAAAATAGTTTTTGCATCCATAAGAAATAAATATGAAATCATACTTCTGGAAAGGAAAAATTCACAAAGTAACTGGTAATAAAAAATTGTACACAATTTTTCCCCTTCATTTTGTAAATGACATAGTATAGTATGTTTTACATGAACAACATTACATTACCTTGTCACTGCTCAGTACACGTTTGTATTGTACTCGTGGCTGATTAACATGCGTATTTATTTTGTAATGTACTCGATAGTGTGTAAACACTTCATTTCTGATTATTTCTCGATGGTGAAGATGCCAGTTCTCATTACCAAAATAATATATATATATATATATATATATATATATACAAATAATGAAGTATTTATCCATGATTATAATTACATGTCAAATACACAGTTGGACAGTTCTTTCCTGCGACAGTGCACTATAAAAGGTAATTCTGAAATAGGGTACTCATTATACATTTAATTTGAAACATTTGCCTCGAAATTAACACACAATCGAAACCATTTTCCATATATATTTTACGACTACTAGATAAGAAGTGTACCTAAAATAATAGATTTTTGTACATAATTAAACTTTGTCTGAAATAATGATACTTAAAAAATTTGCAGGCATATGTATGCCTACCAAGTACTATACACACAGAGAGGCTGTGGAAATAACTTGCAGGAGGATATTGATAGGTTGTGGTCTTGGACGGAGGAGAACAGAATGAAGATTAATGTTCGTAAAACCAAGGATGGTAAGGCATACTAGAAAGAGAGTGGTGAGTAGAGAGGTAGTCTATACAGATGGGATGGCCAGGAGATAGAGGAAACCACAGAATATATGTACCTAGGGGTTGTAATACAGGCTGCTGTAAGAAGATGGTTCGTCTAGTCCATTGCTGGAATATGCTACCACGTAGCAGTTGGTGACTGTGCGGGGGGTTGGGAGGTTTAGGAGGGGACTGGAGGATTGGTACTGTGGGGCTGGGGAGGAGTCTGCTCACCTCCGGACGTTAGCCCAATTGCGAGTATGAAACGTATTATTAACTTTCACAGTTTTTGTTTATGACATACATCACAGTTTCAGGCTGCAGATATATTCTTGTGACATTATTTTTAATTATATATACGTATATTGTACTATAATAAAATTACAAGTTAAAACTAGCTGCTTTATTGTCACTCTCATGCTGCTTGCTCGACACCCAAACCAGAACAACCTTCGTCCTAAGATGTTACAAACTACATCATATGTAATACCAACCTGATGATAATATAGTCATAGAACATACGACATATATTACTAAATTAAATTTTTGTGTGGATTTGTAATTATATTTAAAAATTACACCGATACTCCTTTAAGTTTTAAGTTAAAAGTAATAAATAGAGAGGAAAGCTAATATTCAAAAACTTAAAAGATACGGTAAGTTGAAAGTGATTAAAAAGGCAAAATTTTGTGGTATTAATTTTCAAGTAGATGATAATCAACATTGTAAAGATAACTTTTTGGGGCTAATATATTTTCACTTTATGTACATTTTCAAATTTAATATGCATACTTACAGCAAATGCGACACTTCACAGTAGGTTCATTTCAACAATAAGGAAGAAAGTAAATTAAGTTTACAATAGGCCTATATTTAAGTAGGTTTAATTACAAACATTGTTGCTTTAGTCTAAACTGAAAAGATTTTTAAAAACTGACACTTATTTTAATATTTAGGAAAGTTTGCACAAACTGGTGCAAAATAAAAGGACAGATTTTCAAACTTTTAATGAAGTACAAGTAAATCACGGCATTGTTTCCTAGGTCTTATTTGCAAGTTGCATTTTATTACAAAAAATTGTTACAGCTTACACCGCAGAGCATGTAATCTCTCTGAGTTTTTTAGTATTTTTCATTAAAGAATGAAGGTTACAGAATAAATATGAAACGTCCGTACAAGGCAGCATAAAGTCATAAAAAATTTAATAAATTATAACATTTATAAGTCAACATTGTGCAAAAAAAGACATTCTCTTTAAAAAATGAACTATTGCTCTGAGGGAAATGTTTGATCATGTCAATGTGATGTTTTTACATTAACATATACGTGTGTAAAATAATTCGCAAAAATAAAAAGAACGGCTATTTTTATTTATATTATCATAAATATGTTTACATTTACAAAATGTTTATTAAAAGCCTTAAAGCGCTAAGTACTCTTGCCCTCCTCATACAAATAGAACTTGAAGGGATGGTGTACTGTGTGTGTGTTTTGGTGAGAAGCGAGAAAAATAAAAGGCAAGAGAGAATATTTTTGTATAGGTACGTGTGTGTGAGAGTGTGTGTGAGAGTGAGAGAGAGAGAGGGGGCTGAATATAGACTTCTGCTGGCATAACAAATTATGTAAGAACCTAAGATTTTTTTTTTTTTTTTTTTTTTAGTTTCTTAAGTATTAACTTGCTGTAATCATAAAATATTAAATGAGTTATACGACAAATAAGGACAATAATTGTTTCTGTCCTAACTTAACTACAAAATTCCTGTTTTTGTATCCAATATATTCTGTGTTTAGCATAACTCTCATTATTATTATTATAATTATTATTAATGTTTATATACCTGCAGGGTATCTTGAAAGAACAGAAAGATTGTGCAAGCCAGTAGCCTTTAATGTTATTTTAGATATTTTACAATCATTGACAGTACAGATTCCAACGGACAGATTCTTGAAAATGTTCGCAGCCTCAGGCATGACTTCACTTTGAACCATTTGTGATAATAATGTAAATGAAATAAAATAATAATTAAAACTTAAAAATAAATACGACAAAGGAACAATTTTTGTAAATTCATGACATGATAATATCAAAGCATACGCAAAACAAGCATTAACATGATCACATCAAAATTTTTAACTAAATGTTAGGATTTTTTTTTCCAAATTCGAGATGTAAATATACAAAAACCTAGATACTTAATTCGTGGAACTTGATTTTTCTAAACGTGTATGTACAACCGTAAACGTTCTATAGCCTACAATTTTTATTTAATACATTTTATTTTGTTTAGATAGGTTTTTTTATAATTTACGATAAGGAACGATGTCAACTAAGTCTCTACAATTATTTATTGCAACGTCTGATAATTATCTAGTTTTTTTTTACATAATACATACGACTATTTTCATCTACAAGACGCATCAAAGGGCTGATAAAAGTATACATTACAAAGCAAAATCAAGTCCAAAATCGTCCCTTGTAATAATGCCTAAATCTCACTGAGGAAGTAGGCCTGCCAGTTATGTTTACTTTCTAGGACTCTAGGATGTAATGTAGACCTACCATGCCACTGCAGTAGTAAATTGTCTAGCTAGGTTACAGGCCCTAGGCCCAGTCCATACCGTATAAGAATTACATTATATGACAGATCATAAAAAAAGTAGGACAATGTAAACAAAAACATTACGTATCCTTCCACCACCATGTGCTTTCCAGCTGACAATCATAACATGTCAACAGTTAAGGTATAAAATCCGAAATGTGTTGTGATTTTCTTTTGATTATATTTTAGATCTCAGACAAGTAATTTATTTTCAATACTCGCTGCACATTAATATTAGTAGGTTTAGATGGGCAATGTTAATTTAATTATGTCATATTACAGTACTGGATAGCCTACTCTACAGATGTTAACTTAATATAATCATTCAAAATTTAACATTATTTATTGTATATTTACATACATATCCATTGTAGCATTTAATGGTATTACCAAAAATAAACAAACATGTATGTGCAACTTATGTTTATTTATTTCTAATTGACATCTAAAAAGGTTAAATAATAGTAGCTTATTTGTTTACAACATACTGAAGTTGCAAGAGCATATGTCAGTGCAAGCAAACATCTTTAAACTAAAATAATAAATAAAACAATTAATGCAAGCATTATTACAGTTATTTTTCGTGTTGCCTTCAATTTGGTTCAGCACTATCAGATCATAAAGCCGCATAGGCCTAGTTTAAGTTTCCGGTAGTAGACTATCAAAAAAACTTACCTTTTGTGGTAGGGCCTACCTTCCAAATATCAGTGTCATCATAGACATGAGACTCACAATACTTAAAATAATACATGTTAACATATTTATTGTAGACTACATAGCAAAACTTTGCGCTCTCACAACCTAAACGGAAATAATCTATATATATAAAAATGAAAGGTGACTGATTGACTGACTGACTGACTGACTGACATATCAAACTGCAGCCCAAACCACTGGACCTAGAATCGTGAAATTTTTTGTGGGGGTTCCCTTCAGGTCGTAGGCGAGCACTAAGAAGGGATTTTTCGAAATTCGACCTCTAAGGGGGTGAAAAGGGGTGAAATGTGT
>PNEQ01007134.1:0-10434 GCA_003012365.1 Medauroidea extradentata | reverse complement strand
GCGACAAGTTATTTGCAAAACTCTATAAATTGTAGTAACCGAGAATGTCCGAAACGCCTATCAATAACAATGCAGACGATGGGTCAACCTACTACTAGCGCTCGTAGTTCGCAAGCCGCCGCGAGCTTCACTAAGCGCACGCGGCCAAGCATTGCGAAAGATAGGCAGTTGCCAGACCTAACTATATGACCATGAGCCCTAGTAATAACCAGAACGTCACTACCGGCAAGAAAAACGCAATGTTGCAGTTTGGGTGTAGAAGTTGTAAAAGTTGCAGCTAGGTGTAGACCGCCTAAACAAAGCTAATATTGCAAAAGTGTATGTCCACAATAACACCGTTTGTCATTCTCTCCCATTGCAAGAAACATTCAAAGACATTAAAAACAGTGAAGTCTCTCTAACAAAATGAACAATCAATTCAAATTTGGCACAAATTTCTCTGCTCTCGATCTCACTGCTCTTCCTCGGCAGCAAGAGCAGAAAGTTCATGCTCTTTTTCTAGAAAAAGAGCAGCGCTCTCGACGCCCGAACTCCCTACCAAAATAACCCTTCCGTTGAATCGAACGCCCGAAATGATAAAGAGCAAGGAAAGAGCAGGAAAATCTCAGAAGTAGCAGAAATCTCAGGGCGCCCGAACAAACCTAATGAGTAGCTTTGCTCCATTCGCAAGTCTTTTTTACCTTTGCCTCTTTCGCGTTTCATTAACCGGAAACAAGATGGCGCAGAGCGTTCCATTCGTCAGGTCAGGAGCCCAATTTTTGAAACAGTCTGAATATTTCCTCTAGAGGAATGTGACTAGACAGCGAGCGTCGGAATGTGCAAATTCCTATTTTTGAGTCACTATCGTGTCGGAATTGTAAGATTAAGGGGGTTCCCTACCTGCGCTTGGAATGCGTTGCAGCAAGTTGCAGAGTATTCATTTTTTGATGGCACTACTCAACGCGATTCAAAATGGTTCGTCTACGAAAAGAACACACACGTCAGTGTATGACGCCATAAGCTCAAAGATTCGGTACACGTGTTTTAAATATGAGTTTCGAACCTCCCAAAATAGTTAAAAAGTCTTTATTCAGACTTCCGTATCTGGAATTATAGAAACCAGAATCTAAAAACGCACAAATAGAAGCACGCGTTGGACTTTAAACTATACTTCTCACAAATAAAATGATATGGTCACCGCTTAAAGTCCCATAGGAAAATGAATACTAGTACAGATCTACGCGCCAGTTGAGTGGCTTGTACGTAGAGGTCAAACTACGTTACACACGTGGGCCGGCGGCGACCTTGCGCTTTATCGATGTTCTGCCTCACACACACAAACACAGTCTATATAGGGAACCGCCTTAAGATAGCACGACGTGGCATCGTTGCATTTTTTGTGACGTCAAGGTCGCGCAGCCAATGAGAAATAAGCGATTGTAAACAAGCTAGTACAGTATTTCTGAAATATTGCGCGGGGGAACTTGGAAATAGGGTTATTTTTTTTTGTATTAATTGTATGAATGAAAACGAGTGTAACTTCTATCGTTACCTGAAAGCAAGTGTTGCGAGTAGTACATTCGACGACGATTCAATTTCACTTACTGATGTTTTCAACCCCAGTAATTTAACACCAAAAGCACTTAATTTTAAACGTGTAAACTATTGGTTCTCGTAGCGAACAGTTTACAATACCCTTATTATATTTATTGTTTCTAATTTGAAACATGGGGGACAAGATCAATAATACAACAGTATACCAAAATATTGTTCAATATATTCATACACACATACTTTCACCAATTAGCCTACATATAAAACTTATTTTATTTATTATCGGTAATATTGGGTTGCCCTTCCAACTAAATTTGTCATAATCTTTGGAACCTACCTATAGGTGACATTTTGCTAAAATAAAAGGGGGGAGGGGGAGGTTTTTGTGTTTAATTTCAAGTAGGTAGTAAGTGTATGTGTACTGTACCAGCACTTTTTCTTGCAACTGCACTTTTGAAAATGTATGGCTCATCGTGTAGTCAGGCCTATAGGTTCATCACAAATTAATAATAATAATAATTTTTATACTTGCAATAGGGCCAACACCCAGTAGTGAGCAGACTCCTCCCCATCCCCACAGCATCAATCCTCCAGTCCCTTCCTAAGCCTTCCAACACCTCACTCAATGCTGTCCACTCTCTCGCTGTCCTCACCAACATAGACTGTCTACCCCTCTTCATTCTCCTTTACACCATCTGAATTTTCTCACTGTTACTTTTTTCCCTTAAAAATTCCCTCAGATAGTTTCTAGGCCAAACTTCTTCATCCCCCTTCCTCCTTCATCATCCTATACAACATGACCCGCCTCCTGGCCCTCAATGATTTCTATCCCAATTCCTTCATCATCATGCTAGGCCTAAAGTTCCTTTCCTCCTCACCAGTCTGACCCTGCATTATCCATTTATTCATCACCCATCTCACTGTCCTTCCCTGAACTTCTACGTACAGATCCCACTCTACAGCAGCATATTCCAATACTGGATGAACCATCGTGCAATATGCCTTTCCTTTACACCTCATTACTAACCCTCTTCAACACCCTCCCCAGCAGTCCTAAATCCCTTCTTAACCACTCTGTCCACCTGCTTTGTGTACCTTAGATCCACCTGACTCACAACTCCTAGATACTTATATTCTCTGGCTTCCTCTATCTCCTGCCCATCCCATCTGTATACCACTCTACTCACTACTCTCTTCCAAGTAAGCCTCACCAACTTGGTTTTACACACATCAATCTTCATTCTGTTCTTCACTGTCCAAGACCAGAACCTATCAATATCTTCTTTCAAGTAGATTCCACTGCCCACACAACAAAATTATATTATATGTACATATAATGTTCAAATTAGGTGCAAAAATAGTTTAATAAGTGTCCCACCACTGAACATAAGTAGAACATACATTATATACATAATGTGTCAACATGAATAATGTAAAGCTATTTAGCTATTCAATGTGTGTATATTATACATACATTTGCAATTGTTCATGATAAAGGTCATTTTCATTTAAGATATATGTATAATACGTATGTCAAATATACTTGCACATAAAATCAGCTTTTAGCTACTGTGTTGTGCGGGTGTATATTGTACACAGTCATCTGCAGAAAGTGTTATTTTTCCTGTAATCATGAATCTCATGTACAGTAATTCACCATTACAGTGAATAACAAAGGCCCCAACACTTCCCTGTGGTACTCCTGATGTAACCCTCTCCTTCCTCTGACATTACCTCCCCCACTTTCACTGAATGACTTAGTCCCCTGAGAAAGTCCTTAATCCAGTCAACCACCCGCTTGTCATCCAGCAGTTTTCCATTTTTCTAATCTGAATTTCATGAGGAACCTTGTCACAGGCCTTCTTGAAGTCTATGAAGCATGCATCCACCTGCTTCCCCTCATCGACTGTCTGAACAGGATCCTCCAACAAACTTGTATTTCTAAGCTCCTTTCATTAGCAGTATTCTCCAGTCAGGTTTACTTTGTAATTTCATAATGTGGAATCTAAAAATGTTTCTTTTCTCGACTGAGAGTCTGCCCTCCCCGATTTTCCAATTTATCAAGCTTTACATTAATTGAGGCTAGTGCAGGCCTATCCTTTCAACACCCTAACCCCCCCATAATAATCACCCTCCCATTATATGTCACAGTTGTTAGATAGTTATCAGGTGAAGTCAGCTGTTTTGGAAAATGTATAGCAGGATATAATTTGTATATGTGGTTTTGTATTGATACGTACAATGTTATTATTAAAACTTCAGCCTCTATAATAAGAAAAAATGACTGCAGTAAGTTGTCGAAAGCAAATTATCCATCTGAATATCATAAATGTCACTCTGATAGGTGTTCATGGGAAATGTTGGCATTTTTTTTTTCAAGCTTTATTATTTTATTAATTCTTTTGCTTTTACCATAAGATTTCTTTATGAGAATTTGAGAGGAACAGTTTATGAAAATAGCAGGTAGAACTGTAAAATTATACACTGAAGTGGATTTCTTCAGCGACAAAGGAAATGCGATTTTTGGCGTGAAAATGATTTTGAGTCAGACCGTATGTGAGTGATGGTATACCGCCCCAAAAAATGAGTTTTGGCGGAGATAACGTAAATCCACATATGAAAGGTCAATTGGGTAAATTGTATACAGTTGGAGTATGAATATTGTCCCATTGTTTCAGTAAGTGCGTGAATGTACAATTTAACACAAATTTTTGCCACATAATGTGACTTAGTGGCTAACCTAATTTGCTTGCAAGGACAATAACTTTTTTGTTTAGTTCATTGCAGCCGTTGTATCTTTGAGTACAATTTTGTGCAGAGATATGACAAGTTATGATATACAATGTCGATATAAAAATATACAATGTAGGGCTCATTCATTACTAGACGTGGATTTGTGTGGAAAAATAAATGGTTATTCACTGAAACTTTCAGGGTTTAAGACTGAGTAGTATTTTACTTGATAAACACAACCACAAAACTTACTGGTTACTAACAAAACATACATTAGGGCAGTAGTAGGCAATTATTACTGTCACTTTATTGTTATGTGTCTATGAAAAACACCTCGTAGTATTTTAACTCATTATTGGTTGTGCAATGAGTATCTTGCTTAACTTTTGAAATTCAGATTTTTTATGCTGGATAGGTGTGTCCTTTCTCCTGATTTTTGGATCTCTTTGGTTAGTCGCTAGGAGGCTGACCGTATGTAACTAATACTTACTCTTGGGATAATATATTGTCTACAGGCACGTATGTTGTGTGAGCATTTCACTCATAGCACGACTAGTCAGGTCAGCATCAGGATCAGACTTACCAAATGCTGTTGTTAGTTGTGGAATATAAATATATATATATTTTTTTTCTAAGTTTTATGTAATTTTAATAAAATGCATTCTAGCACTTTAATTAAAATGAATAGTGGGAAGAAAACTGTCCCTTAATTCTATTCCACAACCAAGCACAGCACTTTGCAAGTATTCTTAAACAACTGGTTGCACTATGAGCAAAACGCTCACACAATGTACATGCCTGCAAACCATGTCTTATCTAAAGGGTAAGAATTAATTACATCCGGTCAGCCACTAGCTACTAAATATGCAAGGTTCAAAATTAGCTAAAAGAAAGGACATACCTAACCAGCAATCCATTTTCTTGTTTCAACAACAACACACAGCAATTTCTCTACCGGAACTGACATTCCGCCACCTACTTTGCAGACACTTCGGGCCTAGATTCCGATCGTAATTCCTGTATTGAGTGTTCAAAAATTGCACTTTTTGATTCCACTAGCGGAATGGCACCATTCATCTAGCGAAATTATTCTGACAGTTTCAAAAATTGGGCCCCAGGTCGAAATGCCCCCGATGCTCTTGCTCTCGAGGAGGAGTTGCAAGAGCAAATCGTCTGCTAAACGTTTTTGGCGCGGATTCTGATGTGTTTACGATTCAAGCAAGAGCTAAAAGAAACGTGATGGAAGAAGTATATTTTTTGACAACTCTCTCGGGTGAAAATCTTGTAGTAGATGACAATGGATTTGTATTATTTCACCCGGTAAGTAAATAAATAGAATTTTGTACTGCCTACAGTCTTGTATTGTATTGCATGTATGCCTCTTGTTTTAGTGTATAAATTAATTTGAAAGTTAAAAATATTTTGGTAATGCTTAATTTATTACTACAGTTCGTATGTTAAGTCGTAACAATACACATCATTCATATTTATGTTACCGCCTGGTTGCGAGTTTAGTTCGGTTATTTACTATATTAGTAGTAATTTGCATAAACAATGTTCGGCATTTCAATAGCACCTTCATCTCCCGACAAATCTTCAGCTTGAATTAGATTCCTCAAAATTTCTCCCCGAGTGTGTTCGCTTGGAGAAGCAACTCTTTCTGACCTGGGTTACTTTGCTCTCAACTCTCGCGACTCTCGAGGGGCAAAAAAGAGAGGCAGAATGGAACAAAGCTAGTACTCTCACCGTTTTGTGGGTATGACGTCGACGATCTCAATATATTTAAATGGAAGAATCACGTTTTTCACATGCTTGTTATTTTTGTAATGCCTACACGAGCATTTACAGTGGTTGTGAGTGTTGTATAAATACTTTCTTTTCACGTACGCTAGGATTTATTAGAATAGAAATGTAATATTTTTTATATTCGACTGTTTAAACGTACACTGTGTTTTCGCGCGAAAAGAGATATACAGTACTGTATGCACAGGATACTTCAATGGAAAGAATAGACAGTGTTTCTGAAAAAACCAAGGAAAAACCCAGTCCCTCTGGGTGTTATCAGGGGTGTTTTTCCTACATTTTTGTGGGGAAAAAAAAAACACCTGGGTTGGGCTTTTTCATAAAACCTGGGTTTTATGCCAACCCTGTGCTGAAGTGACGACAGTTATAATGGCAGTTGTCGTGTATTGGATAAAGAGATTCCTTACCTAATAAGCTTAATTTCACACTATAACTTATGTTTGTAGTGCTGTACTTCACATGTATTTTTTTCATCATTCCTTTTAAGTTTGATGAACTGTAAACCTTATTTTTGTAACTTTCATCTGTATTGTATTTGTATGACAAATCTTACATCCCAAACCTTGTGGCTGTTATGTGATTTTATGTGAATTATACAACAATAAATTGTGATTTAAAAAACTGTTAATAAACATTTTTACTGTATTTATTTCTCATCAACTTATTTGTGTGATTGAAGATGTATCCATTAAATTTGTTTGCTTACAAGTGTGGGAGTGGTGAGGATTCAAGGTACCTATCTTAGTACATGTTACGTGATACGAATGTCCACACTTCTAAAGATATTTTAAAAATTTAATTTCAACATGTCACAAAATAGAGACAATTTTTTGTTAACTAGCAGTACGTACCACAAACCTAGTTCTTTTACTGTGTGTACATTGGTAATGTCTAATATTTATTTATTGTTAGAATATTCTAGAACCCCTCTTAAATACACACAAATCCGTGCTGGAAAAAAAAAACTGCAATACTGAAGCTATGCTGTTGTAGTTATTGTAGTCAATGGTGGAAAATAGCGTAATTTTTGTAGTTGGTTAATTACAATAATTTAGTCACTGGCTGTAGAATTGTAGTTAAATAACAGGTATATTGTAGCCAACACTTACAAAATTTCAGTTGAACAGTGATTGTGGTAAGCAACTTCAATATTGCAGTTAAAACTGTAATTTTACAACTGCATAATTGCAGCCAACTGTGCAAAATAGCATCATTTTTGTAGTTGGTTAACTACAATAATTTAGTCATTGGTTGTAGAATTGTAATTGGGTTGTTGAATCTTTGTCGTTTACAATAATTTAGTCATTGGTTGTAGAATTGTAGTTAAATAACAGGTATATTGCGGCCAACACCTACAAAATTTCAGTTGAACATTGGTAATACTGTGGTCAGCAACTTTAATATTGCAGTTAAAACTGTAATTTTACAGTTGCATAATTGCAGTCAATGGTGCAAAATAGCAGCAGTTTCGTCGTTTAGCTACTATATTGTTGCTCCCAGCTGCAAAATTGTCTTCATTTGACTGCAACATTGTGGTTGAGGAACTGTAGAAACGTAGTTGACAACTTGAATATTAACAGCAAGAATGCAACTTACAACTTCATTATTATAGTTATGAACTATACTGCAGCAAATTTGTAGTGCATTAACTGAAATAATGTAGTTACCAGCTGCAGTGATGTAGTGGCCAACTACAAAAGTGCTTCTTGATTACTTTAATATTATGATTACACTCTGAAAAGCTGCAGTATTTAATAATAATATTGCAGCTATATTTTACAGTTAATGGCACACACAAACAGCACATATGTAGTTAATAAACACAATAATATAGCCATCAGCTGCAAAATTGAAGGTGGGTGATAATATCATTCAGGTTTCTCCATTGTAGTACGGACTAGAATATTATTGTTATAAACTACACATCTGCTGTCAGACAGCAATGTTGCCAGTGGCGAAGCGTTTATAGTGTTTTAGGGCAAGCTGGGATTAACAGTGACTGTACATACCTCTCAGTTACCTGTGTAATCATTTGATTGGCAAAGGCAGGTACACTCCTCAGCCATTAGTATGTAAGAGACGAGGAACTAGTTCTCAGTAATACACCTACGTCTCAGCAACACAACTTTTAGTGCTCAAATTGTATAGTCGATCATCATATTGCTTGCCTTGGAACTAATCCAAACTTAGCCACTAAATGTTGAGGTCACCAACTGTAACACAGCAGCTGTTAACTACCGTAAAACTGGGTGAATGGAAACACTGGGGTGAATAGAAACAAAATTATAAACAAATCCCTTGATTGTGCCTTTTATCTAAATAAAATAAAATCACAATAAAACTAAGGTTTATAAGCTTTTTTCACTTGTCTATTTAACTAAAAACAGAATTTTTGAAACAGAACTTATACTGAAAATTTTGCACTAAATTATGTTTCTCTTCACCCTGTTTTACGGTATATAACCACAGTAAAGAACTGCAATGATTAATATTTGTAGGCATGGTCACCAACTGCAGTTTGTAAAGCATTTCAAAATAACTTAACAGTTTAGCAACAAATAATAAAGAATTTTTTTTACCATTCTAATACTATAAAGTTACCTCAAACAATGATAACACGCAGTACAATACCCAATATAATGAACCTAACCCTTAAATTACAGTACATATAGGCTCGAAACACTAGATATTTTTTCAGTGCTTAACATTGAGGTCTTCGGCGCTGGTGAGGGGTCAAATTATGTGAGTATGGAGTAGTGCTGGAATGAAAGGGCGAGGGAAACAGTACATCCCTAAGAAAACCTGCAAACCAACAGCTTTGACTGGCACGATTCCCACACACAAAAATTAAACATGACAATATGTTTAAGACTACTGTATCTTGTGATATGCAAGCATAATTCATGTTAAATAAGATTTTAACTGTAACAATTCTGCACAAGGTAATAAGACAAAGAGCCACTACAACCTAGGAGTGGGCACACTACCAAACTACTACATTCAGTAGTTTAATAATTGTATTGTTTTTATCATCCATGTTCTTCAATTTTTATTTTCAAATTCATACACATAGATTTTACAACACTCTGGGATCCCTATGATATGTTAATGCTGCAATACTGAAGCACAAAAAAATTTCCAACTGCATTTAGAGCCCCTCCCAAAGCTCACACTGGCCTGCAAACTAAATGAATACCTGTATACCCTTGAGAGCAAATGAATCAAAATATAAAACTACAATGGCACAGTAGCAAATACAATAACATTTCAAATGCCCCTAAGTGGCTGCAGTGGTTGAATGACTAGAGCACTCGTCTCCCACCAAGATTAGTTGTGTTCAATGCCCAGCAGAGTTTCCAGCATGGGCAATGCTGCAGTTCAGAAGTTTGTCAAAGGGGGTGTTTCCCATTTTAAAGGTGCTGCTCCATATCAATTTAATGTAATTTCTCATTACCTTTCGAGACCTAAGATGAGAAAAACCAACAATTTTCCTCAAAGACAACCCCTACATTATTTTGTCTGTGTTATGAAGGAAAAGCAAAAGTTAAAAAACTTAAGAGAAATGATTAAAATTTATGTAGTCGCCACACATCCAGATTGAAGAAAAACTACATAAGCCATCTTTATCACTGAAAATTACAAGAAGTAACAAATTTTGCTGTCAAAAATACAATGAGAAATCACTCTTAAAAGTAGGTACTGCATAAAACAGATGTGAAATTTGGAAGGCAGTTTTTAATGAAAGTGAGACTGCACAAATGAACATGATTAGTTTTCAGATTTAAATAATTTTGTTTCTCTCCTGTTAAATGTTCAGTTGATACCATTGAGTAAAAATCCACACCAAAGTTCAATAATACTGTAAATCAGTTTTTAATTAACATAACTATTAATGGTACGTGAAGTTACCATTTTATGTTAAAACTAAGGTTAATGGCCAAAAGAAATTCCATTACAGAATCCATTTGTACGTTAGGGTAACTATAAATAAAACACAGTTCTCATCCCTATTTCTGTTCTTCACTAAAAACCACAAAGCAACTGAGCGACAAGTAAAAAACTGGTACACATGCCGTCCAATACTCCTGACATGACAGAAATTATGGTGCATGCAACCTAACAAAGTAAAACTTTTTATACACATAAGCAACACAGTTAATTTACCTTTGTGAGGAGGTTGCGGACCTGGTCCCGATTTAACATTTTTGATCTGTGCTACATTTAGTCAGGTGATGAATCCTTTATGGCGCTTTGAATATGTTCAACACAACTATTGTTATTTTTCTTGTGTTCATTAAGTAAAATGTTGCTCAGAATATTGATTCAAACATACTATGTATGTAAACTTTATAACATATTGAATTA
>PNEQ01007133.1:0-10434 GCA_003012365.1 Medauroidea extradentata | reverse complement strand
CCCCCCCCCCCCCGCCGCCACGTACTTTGGCTATCCTTGGACAGCTTCGGTGATGCTCGTGCCCCTTCCTTGACTCTGCCGCCTTACCTTTCTCCCATTGGTAAGCCCGGCCGGCTTGCTCTCGGGTGTGGGCCAGTATCAGCTAGTTGTTCTCCTATTCCCTTTCGATGGTCATGTCATGTCTTTGGTTAAGTTGGCTTTTGAGTTTTGTTAATGTTAGTTTCCTTTGAAGTCGTTTGCACCTTCCAAGCTGTGATTTGCGTGTTTACTTCTGGTTTTTTCCTTACCGTTTTGGTAAAGGGCACCACCGGAGAGTCGAAGGGATCGAGGCGAACAAAATGGTATACTCCGTTCAATGTGTGATGTTTGGTACTCGCATATTGTAACAGCCTTAAGGGCGAACTTGAACAATGTGTGTTTTTAATAATCAATTAATGTCATTGTTTTGTACTGCTGTTGCAATGAAAATCTAAATTATACGTTTGAAATCAACCTGTATTTGTTTTGTTGTAATTTTGGGAGAGGTATGGGGTCACCTCGGGATTAGCCCAACTTGTTCCTGCGTACTATCACAGTACAAAGTTGCGCGACTCTGCTGGTTGAGTTAAATTCGCGAGTCGGAGTCGTGTTACGGCTATAGGGTCACGTCGTGTTGGTAGTTCTATTTGCTGATTGTGTTTTTTTGTTAGTGTAGTGATGAGCAGAATCGAGTGATGATAAAAACTAGTACTTGATTCTTCTTAAGAGTTCTCTGTTTCCGATTCTTGTGTGTTGATATTGATTCGATCAGTCAGTTTTTTTTTTTTACACTTTCTCTCCTCGCAAAGCAAAGTAAATAATTCACCATGTCGCCTTAATTTTTTCTTATCACACTCTACGTTGTTAATCTTACCAAATTTTACACTTGTCAAAAAACTTAGTCTATGCTACTCCCAGAGCTCACGTGCAAACCACTCGCCACTCGTTTCTATTTCAGGTTAACGTCTCTCTCGCTTTACCTTGTTCTGAGTTATCACTCAGATTCTGAGTACTCACATTAGCCACTCGTTTCTCTTTCCGACTGAGATCTCGCTTTACCAGGTTCCGAGTCCTCACTCTCATTCAGAGTACTCACATAAATCACTCGCTTCTCTTTCCAGTTATGATGAGCTTTCTCTATGCTAGGCAAAGTTACTCGCAACGTCACGCTACCATCTCACATTGCTTAATAGCATGAATGCTCATTGTTAAACGGTTTAATCTGTACAATACTTTCAAAATTTATTTTTTCTTAATAGAGACAGAAAAAAACATTTGCATAAAAGTAATGTCCAGGAAAGGTAATCAAACTGTGACAAATTCGGTCGTGTTAAAATATAAAAATTAATCAAGGAGGCGTTTGACAGAAAATTTTGGTTGTTTTAATGATTTTTATTTGTACGAGATATGGTTTGTTTTGTAGACGTACATTGTGAATATTTTTACAGTACTGAAAATTATTTAACTTTAATAGTTTTTTAATTGCATGTCAAACTCCAAAATTGCATACATAAAATGGTTTTATTTTTTAAAGGAAAAAAGGAAATCCGACTTGCCGAACTGAAATAATTCACACCAAATAACTACGTTGTAGGCTAGAAGGTCTGCTACACAAACATAAAAAAATGTATTAAATATTACTAACATTAAAATTTAAATAGTACAAAAATTGTAATACACACACACATTTACAAGCTGTCCCGCTGCGACTTCGCCCGCATGTACTAACTTTTAATTACGTATTAATTGATGGTTTTACTATATTCATTCTCTGTTTATCTTTAATTTTCGAATTACTTTAAATTGGTTTGTATGTATTTACGTATGCAAAATTTAAAGAAAAGAGCATCTCGTTTTCTCATCAGGTTAGTTTCATTATCTCCAAAAAATTATTATCCAGCTTTTAAACCTCTTAAATTTAGATTTTCGAAAAACCTTAAAATTACTTTTTAGATCAGGGTTCCCACAGAAATATTAAAATTAATTTCCCTGACTTTCCCTGACTTTCACTGACCAATCATTAAAAATTTCCCTGACCATAATTAATATTATTATAACAACACGCCTACACAACAAACTTTTTTTTTCAGCCTCCACCATCCCCATAGCTGTCCATCATTATCCTTTTAAACAACAGATATTTTATATAACAATTTAAAACAGTAACATTGAAAAAAATACATATAAACTAAGTTGCGGATGCCATATTTGACTATTTAAAAACTTACACTTAGTAATAATAATATTAATAATTATTATTATAAAACACTAAAAATATGGATAAAAAGACCAGAAAAACTATCACGTAAAAAAGGAAAAGTGGCCTTCACAGCAGAAAAAAGTGCAGGTTGTGAAGAGAGAAGTTTAATACTGTATCATACTCAGAACACTTTCACTGACTTTCTGCTCTCTTAGGGTCATTTTCCCTGACTCACAGGGTTTCAAAACATGTTTCCCTGACATTCCCTGACCACATTAATTTTCCCTGACTTTCACTGACTTTCCCTGACTTTCCAGGTCTGTGGGAACCCTGTAGATATTTACTTATGCAACTTTTTGAATCACAGAGCATATTGATGGCTTCATTTTACAGCAAAAACCACCTCGATATCTCAAATGGTTCAGGAGATGGATGATATCGAAAACACGTTACATTGTTTTACTGGCATTCAAGGACGAATTTTGAAAAATCCCAAAACTACATTTCATACACTTACATGAACACCATTATAATGTAAAGATTACCTCGATATCTTGAGTGGTTGAGTGGTATTATTGAAAACACATTTAACTGCTTTTCATCCCCTTAATTACAGAGTTTGTTTCTTGTACTTATCTCTCCATTGTACGACAATCTTGCACGCACACAATATTTTTCTGGGAACAGTAGTACTACCAACCAGTTTAAAAATATATAAAAAGAGGTCCCCCACCCCTTACCGTAATCGAGTAGCATCAACACATTTTACCATTCACATTTTGAGAAAAGAGTACTCGGAAAACATATCTTAATCGATACTTTACATGTAAATCGGAAACATAATCGATTTTAGAAATTATCCGATTCTGCCCATCACTAGGTTAGTGTAATTTGTACTAGAATGGCGTATGCAAATGGTAATGACTTTTACTGTCAGATGAGGTACCTCAAGTTTGCGCGAGTATTTGAGTGATTCTGGGGTGGAGTTTGTTGAAGATGAAGATGTCGCTGCCTTACGCATAAGGGCCAGCACGTACGTAAATTCATTGAGATCCCTTGAGCGTTTACACTCAGGAGCTGCATTGGAAGGATACGTCACTGCAGTGCATGGAGCCATCAGGAACACTCCTGCTCGAGTCTTGTTGGGATAGGACATGATAAACCCATTACTAAATGTGTGAAACTTTTATAAAGTACACATTTTTGAGTCCTTTCAGAAACGTTATAACAGGGTTCTACTGTAATTGCATGCAAAGGCAAGAGCACAGTAGGCTACAGTTAGCTTAGAGGTGACCACCCCCCTCCACCCAATTTTCTAGAGCTACACTGTCACCCTCTGTTCTCCCTCTCATGACTGTGATGCCTGTTAACAGTCTAGTTGTCAAACACACACATGCGGAAGCTTGTTGTAATTTCAATTGCTAATACACTAGCTGCCGCTCAAGACATTAAAAAGGAAGTTTATTTAAAACAGATGTGGCTGATTACAAGTTGGCATTTCTAGTTTCTGCTGTTTCAGACTGTGTAAAATCTAATTCAAAATTCTTACAGCAAGCTGTGAAAAACCTCATAGGAAACCAATGAAAACATCTGACATTGAAGAAAGGGTGAAGCCCCTATCTTGGGTTCATCCAAAAATGAGAAAAAGGTATGCCTTTGCCAATCCTCATACTGCAAGAAAAAGCTAAACTGTAAGAGGAGTTGTTTAGTGAGAAAGGAAAAAAAAAAAATTTCTGCAAGCTCTCAATGGTTAGACTCGTTTAAAGATAGATGTTACATTCAGCAATAAAATTTATGTGGAGAAAAGTTATTGGCAGACCATAATGCAATTGATGTTTCAAAACAGACTTAAATTATTTTGGCATTGAACGCTTCTTGTACACATAGACCACCCCCAATGTGTATTGTGTAACTGAAAACACCTAGAGTTTTGAAGGATGTTGTACCAAATGCCCTACCAGTTTTTTATTGAGCCCAAAAAATATGTGTAGACTATGTCATCTGAACTTTTTGAAGAATGGTTTTCTGATCTCTCTGTAGTGAATGTGGAAAAGTTTTAAAAGTCTGTTCACTTTAAACTGAGCACTCCCCAACACTTTTAATATACAAAAACTGTATTTTATTTGGGCCAAATATGTTAAGTTTTGATATTGAGGGAATGTTTACATTGGTTTTTTGTTTCAGGGAAGTTTTCAGATCAAAAACATTAAAGATGATTGCAATTTTAACCAGTGTTCACCGTCTACACCATGAAAATACCTGTCTAAAAATCTATCTTACTTATTGACAATGTGCCTATGCACTCTTGCAAGTTAAAAAGTGGTGATATTGTTGTGTTGTGCAGTTCCTTCTTCCAAACGTAACCAGTCTAATTCAGCCACTCGACCAAAGGGTAATAGAGACATTCAAACAGCACTAGCGCAGACTCTTTTTGAGATCTATCCTGCAAGATAGTGACTCCCAGAACAAAACCATGAATGAATTATTGAAGTCAGCTAACATGAAGCACATAGTTTATTGGTGTGCGCAGGCATAGGATAAAATGAAAGCATAATCTCTTTGGGCTGTCCCAGATGATCCTGAAGAAACAAGAGACCAAGAAATTGTAGTAAGTGTTGCAGTCAAAACACTACTTGATTGAAGAGCCTTAAGTAGACAACGCGGACAACAGAGTGACAGCTGACAATGGTTTCAGAGCACTAGAGGTACGTAATCGTAAGTTTGTTATGTTTTTCGATAAAATACAACAGTACAGAAATTATTGTGTTCATTTTTAATCTGAAAATTTAAAGTGACAATGTAATATTTAATTACCCCGACTGCTTTAGACACTTGAATAATATAGGGTGTATGAGACCCTGATGTGGAATAATGAAACAATGTTCACTGTTCGACAACCTGATTGTTTATTTCCAAGTTCGATTTTAAAGGAGATTATTTCCAATGGTCACTAAATGCAAAACTATCGGCATTCTCTTGGACAACAAAAAATTTGGGTACACTGTTCCAAAAGCAATACAAGAGATGCTGTACAACACCGGAAAATATAAGATGTTATGATAATGCCACGATCGTCCCGCACACAACCACCTACTTTCACATCTTGAATTTTCTCTACAAAAAATGCCAGTCCATGGTGAATAAACTTTATCTCTTTTGCTAACACAACCTTTTTCCAGCCAATACCAACACAGCATTCAAAACACGCAACTTTGAAACAGCATCTGCACAAGCACGCACATAACTGACCTGAACTATATATTTCCCCCCTTTTTTTCTAATCTATCTTGGACGTGCCCATTTTAATTTACTCATAACAATAAAAATTATATACAGTTGAGACCCGCAACAACGACAGTATTTCCAATAACCGCAAAAAAAATTCAACTTTTAATAATTAAAAAGGAAACAATGGAAAAAGTTAACATATCGTCAGCAGGAAAAACTATATGTATGTTCGTTACAATTCAGCAATAATTAGGGGCCCGGAAATTTTGCAAATGTGAAGTAACTGCAATAAAATGCAGAAGTCTACTATGTCAGCTATAAAATGCTAAATTCTCAGGCCGAGCACCTAGATCCTTGGCGGTGTGACCAGGCACCTAAGCCGCTACTTTGTTGCTCAGGCCTAGATCCTGTGTGTAGTTGACAGTCAGAGAAAGGCTTGCCCAACAGCATTAATATTTGCCAGACACCCGCACAAAGGAAAGACGACAGTAAGACTAATGCCTCCCTCCCTCCCTCAGCCACATGGTACATAAAATCATTGCTAGCTAGCAACTCAACTCCTGACGTGTGTGTGTGCGCGCATGTGAGAGAGAGAGAGAGAGAGAGCGAGAGAGAGGGGGAGATAAAATAAGAAAGGCTACGCAGTCGACGCCAGATACCCTGCCGCCCACTGTGCTATACCTGAGACACACACGCACCCACAATCACACACACACACAAAACTACTCATACTTATCTCTGCTTAGCTTGCTACAGCTCAGGTTTTACTGCTCTGACATTGAGCTCTTTGAGATAAGCAGCATGGACGGTGAATGAGAGGTTGTATTACTGTCTCCTGTGTCAGCGCGTTTGCTGGTCTGAGCGTTACCAACCTTTGCACTGATACAGTCGGCCGTTCCTTACATGTTTTCATTTTTTTAGTTTACTTGCAATTTCAACATTTACTGTACACTACTCAAAAATTATAATCCAAGACATTACATGCACCCATAAACGTGAGCGATAACTCCTTGTTTAAGTATCGTACACACCATTATCAGGGGGAGGATGGGAACGGGGGTATGCCAACTTATTTGTTGTCTTGGGACGAGTCTGTTTGGACAGCTGAAGGGAAGAAAGAAAAATAAAAACCAACAAAAAAATTACGGGCGGTGGGCTGTGTGTGAAATTGAGCCTGTCTAGCTTCAGCATTGCTTTCCAACTAACAGCCTGTATTCAAACGTAGGTCCGACACGTTTCTTATTGGCACACTGCCGGAATTAAATCACAAACTTGTGACCTTGCTCAAAGTCAATGCGGACACGTACACTCACTACAGTTACTACCGAATATTGGCTTCGAACTTAACTCGGTGCCACCGCAGCTAAACACAGTTAAAGACTAGCACGCGCAAATAAAGTAAATACCAATGTTGGCATCACTCATCTTTGATGGTAAACACACTACCCGTCCAACAGACAAATTAATAATTACATTCACATGTCCAAGCTGATTTTTACCAGTCTCGTGCAAGCTCACAAATTATTCAAAGTGTTCCACAGTGTGACTGGGCACATGTGTTTAACAGTGTACACCAAAAAGCCTGAATTGTCTTACAATTTTGCTGGGAAATATTTCTTTTTCCACCAAGTTTCTTACCAAAAAAATATTTTTGATGGTTGCTCTGGTTTATTCACAGTAAACATCTGAAAATAACTGCACCACACTCATCTATAACACATTGAAACCACTGTACTACCAGTAGGGAATAGAATTGTCATGAGAGCACAAGCACAAAAGAAAAAAGATACACTCGTCAAACTGATTACTACGTGTACTAAGCGACATTCACCAAAAAATATTTGTCTTTATGTGCCGGCGAGTTGCGTTTACACTTTCAGTAACACAATTTTTTTATGGTGCACTCTAGAACACTGTGCTAGAATAACCTGCTGCACGATGTACAGTAGCACAATTAGACGGAACAGCGAAACACTGCCTCAGTCTTAGTTCTCAAGTTGTCCACCACCACGTTTTTTCGACTACGTACCTAGATCCCTGATGTTGTTCATCCGCCGTAAGGCAGCTGCCACTAAGTACATCATGAGGAAGGATCTAGGCCCACGCATTGTTACACAATGCTGCCTATACACGCCACATCATTAATCACTCGCGCTTGCTGTTAAAATTTTTGGAAACTTGATAACTATTATAGGCATATCTGGTATCAATTTCTTCAGAAAAATGATGCCTATTACATGGAATTGTTATTACTTTCTTGAAAATTATCTGTTTTATGCCAGTTTGACACGAATTTACACAGAAAAATTTTAGAGCTAGAAGTCCAGTAGTTGTGAAACGACACCAACGCAACTACGACAAATTTCTCAGAAACCATAGCTTGTCGTAGTAGCGAGGCTCAACTGTAACTGGAAATACATACTTCAGGCGCTAAAATTAATAACTAAATACAATACAGTAAATTCCTGAATATCTGTGCACAATTAACTGGTTTTCAAATTATCAGTCTAAGTGTTTAACATTGTAAAAACAAAAATTGATCTAAGAAAACCTTTTGGGAACAAAAGAATGTCAACTCTGGCATGTAAGAATGGATCACGCAAGGACGTAGAAACCATATTTCAACCACTTTTCCTCATGTTTACCGAGCATCCCAGAAATATTTTTATTTATCTTAATAAAAATAAGAAATACAGTACTTGTATGCAAAACGGTGAGTCATTACGGTGTTTGAGTGAATTACAAATTTTTTTGGTAAGTGACAAAAAACTACTGTATTTTTTGATTATCAGTGTTTCCCTATTATCTGTGCATTGTACTGCATCAATTAACATGAATAATCGCGAGTTTACTGTGCCTCTCTCTGAATTATTGGAAAAACAATATCAACAAATAAATAACCCACTAATTAAACAAACACCCTGCTTAGAGATCTCATACCAATTACATAACTGTCGACTACATAAACCCCAAAATTTACCGCAAATTGACACCTATAGCCAACTTATAATACTGATCGCTTCACACGTACTGTATTCAGAAATGCATTATTCAAAAACACATACAGACATGTCTTGGTAGTTAGCAAGTGAAGCAAATATCATCAAGAGAGTGCTCTGCATCGACTATAACATTACTGACCACAGGGAAGTAGTTACAAAATTTCTCCAATTAAGTTTGTATATAATATCTTACTTGTTCAGTTCTCAATTTAGAACATAACTTTTGAATTCTCATCCAAATAAGTTAAACTGAATCTAGTGGGCCACACAGATAAGGAAATTCTTTCTGTCCACTAAGTTACCGTTGCATCACATATTTTCTTAACAACTTATTACATACTGTATCTCATTGAACTTAAACCTTCCTTATTACTGACCTAATGTACATATTTACATCTAAATGGAATATATCACTAGGACGTAATACTACAAATATAACTGTACAGTTTGAATGACATCTAACCCTTTATGACATTTGCAAGCAGCTTGCTTTTATTTTACGATATTCCTACAACTTGACATTCTTTTATACAGTATTTTACACTGTCTTTAATATATTTTTTATGTATTTGTAAACATATAATAACACTTAAACATGCAGACTTCTATCATCCAGTACGAATACCACCTTTGCAGTTCAAACTAATTAATAACCAATCAGGTTCATTCCATGGCTTCAACGTTGATATGATAGTGTGTACCATTGATCTGAAAAACTTCATGTCCTCAAAACTCAGAAACATGAACAGATGCTACTGCTTTTAGGTCGTATTTTCTTGGGTTTGTTTCTTTTGGGGTTTTAGTTTCTTTAGTTTCTGTTGTGGGGTTTTTCTTGAGTTTTGTGTTGGGGCCTGAGCAGTGTGTCTGTTTGCCCCTATTTGTTATGAACCACGAGGCTGGCTTCGACCGCCTCTTTATGAGAGAGGGATCGCCCCCGGTTGACGGTGCCTTAGCCTCCCCTTCCCCACCGGACGTGTCGAATATCAGTGAGTGGTAAAGCATAGCTGCCCACGAGTCAAATGGGGACGATGGTCTAAGGAGAGGATTAAAGCGCACTCGTATGTACAATCAGGTTCATCGATAATATGAGAGATTCTATATGCATTGTAATGTGAATTGTAATTTTATTAGTGTTCGTGAAGATTTAATGGCATGTAGTGGAAACGAATGTAACTCTTGTGTAAAGGAGAATTACTTCTGTAATTGGCTATTATATGAGATTTAAACTATTTTGTGTTTTCTTTGCTCAAGAACGATGTGTCAAACAAAGTCCTGGTCCCTAATGAGCTATAAGCGTTGGTTAGTGGACATGGTTTTTTTCTTGCCCATGGTGTATTTGGAGATGGTAACTTATTTTGGGAGTCATTTCTATTGAAATCGGCTCAATTTAACTGCGCGACTCTGCTCCCTTCTGGGGCAAGCGGCTCCCTTCTGGGGCAAGCGGCCGACTTCTGATAAGACAATGGTTCTTGAGTAAGGAAATGTTGGTACAAGTAGGGATTTTTGTTTTGGGCTGTTTGTTTACGGCAATTGAAATTCACGGCACATCTACGTCCCTAAGTATGTCTGCACCGTCTGATTTTTTGTATCGATTGGGCCGGGCCGACTTGTCTCTGTATTTGAATGAACGGGGCATCGTAGTAGCGGAAGATGAAACCGCCGTAGAGTTACGTCAAAGGGCTATCACTTGGTTCAAAGAGGAGGAAGAGAGGCGGAAAGATATAGCGCGGATAGATAAAGTAATTGCTAAGGAAAATAATGAGAGATGGACTAGAGATTTGATAAATACGTTGCCTTGCGTTGACAGCGGGGAAGTGGATCACGTCCTAGATTTTTTGATTAAATTGTTGAGAATAACGGACTTAAAACAGGTTCCCGAAAAAAGCTTGTTGGCTGGTTTAGCGATTAAATGTGTAGGACCCTTGGCGGAGGTGTTGGCTGAAGTTCTGTCAAGTGAGGATTGCTGCAGTGTGTATAGTTTTCATA
>PNEQ01007132.1:0-10435 GCA_003012365.1 Medauroidea extradentata | reverse complement strand
ACTCAAGTAGGAGAGAGACGGATGTCAAACGCTGCCGAACGCAAAGGCCGATTGTACTTCTTTGTCGCTCGTTCCGCGCTCTCGCTTGCACTTCAAGCCTTACATGGAACGCCTCAGAGCGAGGTAACGCCGCATGAGTCATGTTTTTTCGTGCGTGCAGCCGGCTCTATCGAATTATAAGACGTTGTCACGTCAAAAATTAGCGATTCTTCGATATGAAAATGAAGTTTTTTGAAAAAAAAAATTCGAAATCGCTGAAAAACAACCGGACATTGTCGTAAAATTCATCCACTGAAAAGTAACTTTTATTTTTTTTTTATTTCCAACACTGAGAGTGAGACCCCATATGAACTCTATGGGCCTTATTCATAGTCGTGAGATAGTTCCGAGATGATCCTGAGATCATCTTGTGCCAGTTAGTCCAGGGTTGGTCCTATAGTCCGGACCAAGTGTTATCTTATTCATAAACGCCAAGTAACGTCGGACTAGATATAGTCCGCGTCTATGAATAAGACAAAAAATTAGTCCGACGATAATCCCGCACTAGTCCGGGTCAAAAACGACTATGAATAAGCCCCTATGGCTGCACGCTTGGTATTCAGAGCTCTTACCAACAGACTCCCTCTAACCGTTTCCACAACGTCGTTGATCAGATCACGTGATGTGGTTTCACCGTCTGCGGCCGAAAATGCACGAGCAACCGCAGTGCACCACATGCCAGTCGATAGCATTAGCGCGATCCCCGAGTGCTGTCCCTTTCCTTTACCTATTCTCTCTCTCTCTCTCTCTCTCTCTCTCGTTCGTCCTACTACCCCCGTACTCCCTAAATAAACCACGTGACAAGAGAGCCACGTTCGTCGCTTGTCGACCAACAAGGAAAAGCTCTTTCCAACCCGTCCAAACCGACGTGCAGGGTTGACAGGAGAGTCGGTGTCTGAGAGAAAACTGACATTTTGGCAACACTGGGAAGGTGTTAAAAGAACAGTGGGGTAAGGGGTTCTCCTTGGGTGAATTACAGACACTTTCCTTCTTTTATTCTAGCTCTTAAAATGAACAGAATAGGAAGGGAAAGGTTTAGATTTTACAGTCAAAAGTTTTGAACCAAACTTCATTTTATTTTTAGACTTCCTACACCTGTTGAGGAAAACCATTTCATAAAGCGTGAAAAGTATTTGTATCTCCGCTGGGAAAAAAATATTAAAATCGATTTTAATTATGACGCGCCTAATGCATAATAGATGATTATTAGTAATCGATGTATTGCTCTTAATGAAACCTGTGCGAAGTAACGTACAATAATTAACTGAAAACATCATTTATTTGCACATGTACTTCGTATATTTTTTCCCGCCGTACTATTACATAGTTCTTGGAGTTTGGAGTCAGGAAAGACTGAATAATAATTCATCGCAGTTATTAATGAAAATGGCTAAAAAAAACTACTTTTAAAAATCTGTCGTGTCTACATACGTATCAACATAAATCGTAAAACAGAAACGGATAAGTATAAAATTCAATTTAGTCCATAATTTGTACAAATTGAACTGTAAGGTCGCAATCCTACAGAATTAGGCTATTGCAAAACACAGCACGTCATTGAAATGCACGTCAATATAGGACATGTAGCTTACATTGTATTACTTCTTACGTTTTAAAGAACCTAATCTCTTAGAGATCAGCGATTGCGTTTGTGAGATTGTGAGGCACTCAGTTGATGGATCGCTAAGTGAGTCACTGGCCATCATATGTAATACAGTATCACCTCGACGCTGTAATAGATTTACACGATATTTTCGTTCGGTATATTTTTCGTGGAATGCTTTTTGTAGTATAAAATTTTTTATAACTATTCGGACTCTAATAATGAACAATATAATTATTTTAATTTTTAACCTCAAGCGGACTATAATGTTTAAAATCAGTAATATTAAATGTTTAATTCTAATTTATATAAGCTACCTCGCTCTATTTTTGATGCCATGTGAGTATGAATGTTTTGGGAACTGCATTATCTATGCACCGAGGTAATTGACACCTCGTTGGGCTGCACGTCTATATTTTAATTGTTGTGCGATATTTTTTTATCCCCCCCAATTCTGATTTTGTCTCCCATACTATTCTATGAAGATGGACGCGGTAGGTCTTCCCCGAGAAGATTCGGACTCCAGGGATTAAATCAACTGTCATCCTATAGAAAGTTCGCTTTGGAAGAGGCGAAATTACAGGAACTGAAAATGTAAAAAGTTTTGTCCAGTTTAACAAGAGGCATTTTTCTTTAAATTAGTTTAGTTTTTGAGTGAACTTTAATTCGCCGACGACTTATTTTATGAACTTCGCCCTTAGATTTGTATTTTTATTAGTTCACCAGCACTGTGGAACTAATATCTGTAGCTGCCTTAGCATGTTCAGTAAATGTAATTAAAAATATATAATAATTTTTGAATTGAAATTGGTAATTTTCATTGGTATATTGGACCGCCCATCTTATGTAATTAGGGTCACGAACTTTGCTACAAGCGATATTAAATTAGACATTCTGCAGAGGTATTTGATGTGGAATTTTTATACTCTACCGAATAAACTGAGCTTCAGCGCGGTGCAAACTAATTTTAAATATATTTCATCAAGTTTCAAATTCAAGATAGTGAGACCCAGTTAAATGTTTGTACCAAGAAAAGAGTCATATTACTGTGAGAAGGTTGCAGAGTAGGTGTAATTGCATTTATTAGTGTTGGGGATAAGCATTTCATTATTTTTTTTCTTCAAGTCATTTTTATTTAATATAAAATTAATTTCTAACGGTTTTTAATAAAATTCACGTAATTCTTTCAAGCATAGTTCTTTCCTTCATCTCTCTTATACTGTGTTTCATATAAGTTTGCATTAATTTGACAGCAACTTATGGGCAATAATTTTTAGTATTTTGTGATATGTTGCATAATGCAAGACATTTTTAACTCTAAAATGAACCTGACACTGACAGGTTCATTTCAGCATTTGTACTGCAAAGTTTGTCTTGTAACACAAATAACAAAATATTACAAATAATTGCCCACAAGTTGCTGTCAAATTTATCCAAACTTATATGAAATGGAGAATACCGTAGTTTATTACCTATCTAGCATCGCAGGGTTAATGTATTCTAGCCCATGGAACTCACCAATCTCGCATCACAGGGTTTATGTATTCTAGCCCATGGAACGCACCTATCCTGCATCACAGGGTTTATGTATTCTAGCCCACGGAACGCACCTATCCTGCATTACAGGGTTTATGTATTCTAGCTCACAGAACGTACCTATCCTGCATCACAGGGTTTATGTATTCTAGCCCATCGAATGTACCTATCCTGCATCACAGGGTTTATGTATTCTAGCCCATCGAATGTACCTATCCTGCATCACAGGGTTTATGTATTCTAGCCCATCGAATGTTCCTATCCTGCATCACAGGGTTTATTTATTCTAGCCCATCGAATGTACCTATCCTGCATCACAGGGTTTATGTATTCTAGCTCATGGAACGCACCTATCCTGCATTAAAGTGTTTATGTATTCTAGTCCACCGAACGCACTTATCCTGCCCTTACCGGGTTTATGTATTCCAGCCCATTGAACGTACCTATCCTGCATTACAGGGTTTATGTATTCTAGCCCGTGGAACACACGTATCTTTCACCACAGGGTTTATGTATTCTAATTCCATGGAATGTCCCCAAAAGGATTGGTAAGATCAGGTTCCACACTACAGTCCACTCCAGCTCTACGAACCATTTTTAATAATTCTCAAACTATACTCTTTACCCTACACACCTTACATAAACTGTCTATAGTCACATTTTCGTTAAAACATGCAAGCTACCAAACATACTTAGGAAAGTTAACCAAGAAATCTAACTGATTAAAGTAGAAGCTAATGTCTAAAAACATTAACTGATTTAAGTTAAAAGTTAACTTTTAAAATATAAACTGATAAAATTTAGAGTTAAAAGAAAATAACTGATTAAAGTTAAAAGTTAGTGTGTCCCAAAATATTTAAATGGAGAAAAATAAGACGTTACATGCGGATGACCACATTACCAAAATTATTTATTTTAACACCCTTAAAATAATTTAAAAATTGTTATTTCATCAGTTTCTGAATATTATATTATTGTTATATATTTTTTTGGAATTCAAATACATAAAAACTACTTGTTGAAATAATTGTTGCATTGTTATTTTCTAGTGCAGTTGTCGGTTAGCAGAAACTAACTCGTTATTTTAATAGTTAGCCGATAATTTTAACGATTAAAAGTTTATAATGGGCTAGTTTCTAAAGTAACGATTAAGTTAAAAAGTTACCCAACGTTTCAGCGATTAAATTTAATCGTTAATTTTTTTAATCGTTAATCCCAAGTCTGCCACCAAACTGACGTGCAGTATTTTAGTATTATTATTTGTCTTACGAGACTTAAAGCTGTGTAAATTCCTTTTTATTCGTTGTAAGTAAGGTTTAAAATCCATAAATGCCTCTGTCTTGAGTTTTTTCGAATACTGTTTGCTAATTCCTACATGCTTAATTAAGCCTTAATGATTTTTTTTTTTGTTATTTTTAACATTTCGAGGGGCTCGAAAATAATGTTTTTAATAAGCTTATTCGATTTTTGAACCAGCAATTATATAGTTTGAAGTATGTGTTGTTTTCGTAGATACATATAAACAGTTAAAAAAAAAAAAAAAAAAAATGCAACTGCTACTTGCTGCAACATATTTGAAGCACAGGTATGTGCGTCTCACCTTGTATTCAGTTTCTTCTCACTTCGTTCAGTTTCAAGTATTCGACGCTATGTACGGGATGTGATTTTCCTTGTTTGATGCGCGGAGACAGACGAACGATAAGGTTCAGTTTGCCACACTCGACAGTAACCGCTTAGCTTCTATTCACTGCGGCTGGTCTCTAGCGTAGTCGATTAGGCGCCGGAGTACAGCCTGAGGTCCAAGGTTCAGTTCCTGACTTGGGCATAGATATTGTGTTGTCACTTCACCTCACTTCACCATGATCGGAGAGTTTTTGGACTTAGCCTGTTTTTACGTCTGAGGCACGGAAACGGGGAAAGCGGTTAGTCGAATAACACCTCATCACCTCTTAAGCGCGAAGTACTAGAGTGCAGTGTTTTCGTAGGTGTTTTTCTACTGAACTATAAGCGATTACCCTGTTATTTTATTTATAGAAAGTATGTGGTGAAATCCAATGCAGGTTTCTATAATTTTGTTTCGCGATTACGGTTGATTTTTTTCTCAGCTACAGCAACGTGAAAAAATCATTTTTAGCACTTTTCACTTTTGAGAAGCTTGGTAATCATGTTTTATATTAGCGGACGGCATTTTTTTTTAAAGACACTCTTTGAATCGTGACTTTTTTCGTATATAAACGCGTTGGAAATATTTTGAATAGTAAAAAAAAAAAAAAAAAAAAAAAACTTTTCGTACCACAGTATATCATATTATGGACTATTTATTAAAAATATTTTGAAACACACAACAAAATCATTTTTTTTTTTTGTTTTTTTAAATTGCCGTAAATGAAATTAATTGTTACGATTTTCAGATATTTTTAAAAAGTACAAAATATTTTCATTGTGTGTTTTAAAATATTTTATCATACGGCCTAAAATATCTTATTTCAGTGTAAATTATTTCATTCAAGTAAGTAACTTGGTTTTTGTTATTACCAAAGTCCTGTAAGTTGCAAATTTAGACTTTTGACATTCTGCTATAGGAAAACAATGAGAGCAAAAATAAATTTACGAATGGAAAATGTAGTCACAGGTAACGTCTTTAAACGAACACTAGGCTGTACAAAAATAAAATTATGGATTTTTTCCACGTCAACGCTCTTAAGGGTGTTCACGTGGCAAACATTCATAATTTTATATTTTAACGGCATTGTGTTAGTTTTACAGACTTTACTTCTGAAAACATTTTCCACTTGTGAACATTTTTTAACTCTCATAGTCTTCCCATAGCGGCATGTCAAGTCAATATTTGCAAGGTACGGGAACATGCTAATAGCAAAAACTAACTAACTTGCTCGAATGAAATAATTTATACTGAAATTAGATATCATGGACCATATTCTAAAATATTAAAAAACCCACAGTGAAATTCCTTTGTCCTTTAAATAAATTCTGAAAATGATGACAATTTACTTCAGTTCTGGCGATTTAAAAAAATACAAAAAAATGTATTGTGTGTTTTAAATATGTTAGCATATGGCCCATAATATCTTATTTAAGTGTAAATTATTTCATTCCAGTTAGTCACTTGTGTTATTCCTATGTTCCTGTAACATGCAAATTCTGATTTTGGGAAAACTATGAGAGGTAAAAAATGTTTAACAAGTGGAAAATGTAGTCACTAGTAACGTCTATAAAACGAACATTATGCCATGGAAATATAAAATTAAGAATTTTTGCTACGTATTTTTTAGTAGTTCTACACAACTTTTTTACACGTGAATATGTACTCCTTATAACTCTTATTGCTACAATTCATTCATAGTTGTCCAAGTAACGGTCGCGCTTATTCAAAACAGCTGTAGTGGGGAAATAATCGTAATTACAAAATAGTCTTTACACGCTTATGAAAATTCACTCGCTGAAGTAGGGTAGGTTATCTCAGTTACGTGACCAGGTTTGTTAATTACTGGGATTCGATGATCGCATGCAAAGCTATTCAAGGTTTTAAGATGACAGGAATAAAAAACTACACATTTTCTACATGATAAATATTTTCTTAAATGCTACACCTGCAGTGCTTTCTTTACACGCTATTAAATTTACATTTAAATATAATATTAGTTTTAGTAGTTGATCGATAGGCCATCAGTTGAAATTTTGGACACGAGTAAACTTCCCTGGGGGACAAATTTCTTACATGTAAAACTTTACATTTTGACTGACCTATCTTACCCTCGTGGATTTTCATAAGCGCCTCATGTTGAAATTGAATGGTTTCTTTTGATGGGGAGGGTGGGGGAGAGGACAAGGCCCACCTGACGCTTATGAATGTGCGGCCTGCCAGAGCCGCTAATTTAATTTCGTTGAAGAGGGTTGGCGACACTGGCGGAACTGACCGCTCGCTGCACAGTCAGCTGTCGCTTTGAAGCGAAGGGGGAGCGTTCGACTGGCGTTCAAGGTCTCGTAGACCGCTACACTTCTGGTGGTGCTACTGCAGCATGTGACGGGGAAGGAAGTCTTAGCTTCGCGGCTAGAGACACTGGCACGATAAGTCCTCGTGTTGACTGCGTGGCTCAAGCAACCGGAGATGGCTGACGCGTCAGCGAACGAGTCGACCGTGACGTCGGACAGTATAATGGACAGACCACTGTCGCAGTTAACCTACAAGGAGCTGCAGAGCATCGCCATGTTGATAGGTTTGCCGGCCAATCTGAAGGTGAGTCGGTTCAGTCGATAGTTTGCTTTTAAAACGGCGTGTTGAAGGTGGTTGTACCGAGACCTTATACTGCCGTGTTTTTCGGTTTGGTATTATACGTTATTTTTAAAGAATTAAATAAAATTAAATGTTTTCTATACATAATTCATTACGGTTTCGAATGATTTTAAAATATCCGTGTCCAACATTTTTGTACGTTCCACAGTTTAATTAGTGTACTGCTGCCGAAGTAGATTAAAGCCTTGTCACAATGAAGTTAACATGGATCGAATTCATTTAACTTTGCATTAACTTTACAGGAAATTTTTCCGTTAATTTGTTTGATATTTCACATTGAAGTTACTCAAGTTTATCGAATAAAATAACGCCACTTCTGATTGGCCGTAGCTACGTTAATTTCGCACCAAAGTTCAAGTACTGTTTACATGCGTACATTAGCTCCGTGTTAACTTCTTAAGTTTTGTAGATTTATTGATTTTTATGTCTGCTTACTTGCATATAAATTTTATGACAATTTTGAAATTCAGAGCCATTGGTGATACAAACCCTCAACAGAATTTTTTAAAGTTCATGCAGGTTGACATTTATAGTTACTGAAATCAGTAAACTTATCTACAATTACACAGATCAAAGGCGTAAAGATATGTAAACAAATATGTCCTTAAAATTAACTGTTTGTTTTACATTTACTACTTCGCTTTCTTTAGCCCTAATTAAATTAGATTTTATGTTATTTTAAGGAAACGTTCCCCTTTTTTAAGGGTGTTCATGTGGCAAAAATTCATAATTTTATATTTGTGCGACATAGTGTTCGTTTTATAGACGTTATTTGTAACTACATTTTCCACTTGTAAAATTTTTTTTAGCTCTCTCAGTTTTTCCACATCAGCATGCCAAAGTCAGAATTCGCAAGTTATGGGAACTCGAATGAAATAATTTACACTGAAACTAGATACGATGGGCGATAATGCGAAACTATTTAAAAACACACAACAGTTCTTTTGTATTTTTAAAATAATTACAAAGTAATCTCATTGCTCGTTTTCAAATATTTTATCATATTGCCCATAATATCTTATTTCAGGGAAAATTATTTTATTCACGTAAGACACGTTTTTTTTATTACCATGTTCCCGTATCTTGCAAATTTTGACAAATTTTGACTTTTGTCATGTTGTATATGGGAAAACTATTAGAGTTGAAAAGTTTTTACACGTGTAAAATGTAAACGTCTATAAAGTGATCACTATGCCGTGCAAATCTAAAATTCTGAATATTTGCCACGTGAACGCTCTTAAGGGGGGCAGTATATACAGTTTTACGTTGAATTACTGTGCATTGGCGGCTGCATGTAGGCGAATACAGCTTAGCGGCATTTGACTGGTAGGTTTTAAGGCGTGCCAAGTTGTACCTGCCATTTTATTAACAAAATTCGTTTATGCGACTGAAGGCCAGTTTACGCCAACGATAACAATGCTAATAACGCATGTTTTTAACAAAGTTATTAACAGTGTTGTAATAAAAATTCTTGACAGATTATCAACGTTGTTGCCAACATTCTGTTATTAACTTTAATATGTATAGAAAAATGTTAGCATTTGTTGCCAACATTTTTTTGGTAACATTTGCTAGCAACAAAAGTTATGAATTTTAGAAACATGTTAATAACTTTGTCACCAACAATACTGATAACATTATTTTCCCGACCCATTCTAGGGCGGTCTAGATCAAAGGATGTTGGTAACAAATGTTACTAACAATGTTATCAACAATGTTGTAAGCCGGCATTTTTGTCATTAACATTGCTATTAACTTCCGTTCACCATTCTTAGAACTTTGTTAGTAACATTGGTGTTTTCAGCAATGTTAATAACACCTCTGCTGTCAACATTGCTATAAAATAGTGTACCATAGCTTAGGATTTGTTGATAACATTTTGTAACTAACATTGTTACTGTTATTTTTTCGCTGTAAACTGGCCTTAACATACAGATTTAGTCAGTTTTTTTTGCGATACACGACAGTTGTTTTTCTTGTAGGTATGTCAGGACATTGTGCATATAATAAGGTTCTGTTTTTTAACGAGAATCGCTTAAATTTTTTTAGTTACATTGGCGCGCAGAAAGGACGCGAATGAATTTAATTTATCAGCCAATCCGCGCCCTTGCGGACGCGCTGAGGTCGTACATTTTATCGCTAATTGGAGGACACGTTTCGTTTTTCGCGTCGCGTCGTTCGTGTTTCTTCTTTCACGCCATTGATATTTCGGCGTGATTCGTAAGTAAGCTTTTCACGTTTTGGCAGTGGGTTCCAAATATTTTGCAGCTGATTTATCGCAGAGTTATCAGAACATGAGAAAAACATCAGCTATAGAGCGTCTCACGCTTAGATTGCAGTACAGAGTTATATGGGCATTCGCTCTCTCTTTCCAATACACGGTAACTGCCATAAGCACTGTCCTTGTTTCGGCGCGCGCTGTTGCCAAAAATCCTAAAATTTTCACTTTATAACTTTGATCTTAAAATTTTTTGCATATTGAACAGCATCGAAACGCGCATCAGGTGATATATTTGGTTCATAATTTACGCCACTTTAAGGAGTTGAAAATTAAAAAACCAAATATTTTGAACTTGGCACTGTTTTCAAGCATTTTTAAATATATCAGATCATAACTTTCTAATCAAAAGCAAAATCGTATCCAAATTGTTATGGTGTGTAATTTCATATATCTGGACGCCAACGAAGAAATCTGAAGGCTAATTTTGTTTTCGTTAGTTGTACATAATTTTTTTTTCTAACTTTATGCGCGCTTTCTAACGAACTGAAACATAAAAAAGTTGGTCAGTGAGAAACTTTTTTGCTATTCAAGTTAGATGGGGGAAGAAAGCGAGGAAGTTGTTCGTATTGAGCTAAATCTATTTTTAAAAGCAACCCCACCTCAATAGCTGTAGCCGTTCTCTTGTATATAGCTATGAAATGTGTAGTGCATTATTGCCATG
>PNEQ01007131.1:0-10435 GCA_003012365.1 Medauroidea extradentata | reverse complement strand
CTTGTGGTACAATCTTGTTGGTGGTGGGCTGCTGCAGCTGGTCTTTAAAGAGCAGCATTACCATGGGGTACGTCACTTCTTTGGTGTGGTACACCGTGATCGGACGTAGGTCTGGCTTTTTGGGGGGCGGGGTTTGGGCCTGGGTGGTTGTGGTTCCGGTCTCGGAATCCATCCTTGCGCTGTTGGGGTCAGGGTCGTCTTGCTTACGTTTTTTGGCGTCACTCATGACGCCGGGATGGGCCCCCGAGGGGGTGATGGGAGTGGAGAAACTAATCAATGTAACGAATAAATATAAGCTACACTAACACTAAATATTTATGATGGCTAATGAAGACTTTAAGAGTTGGCTGCCGCTGTTAAAACAGCAGCAGACAGAAACCTTTCAATTGTCCCTCGTTGTCGAGCACTTGCAAGCTCGCCTAAATAAAAAACTTTAAGCTAGCTAGTTGCCTACCCGGCCTGAAGCAATATTTATCTCCCTGCATTGTGTACTTTCGTTGGCACGGTTACGTATCAGGCACACAGACAGGGTACAGTAGAAAAGATGAAGGTCTGGAATACTGGACTGGACGGTGGTGCGCACGATGTGCTCACCACGGCTGCTAGAACAGAACTCCTGGGGAGGGCTACGAAGACCAGGGGAATTTGTAGGGAGAAAACCTCCTTCCTTTTTCTTTCTTGTCTGCTTCTTCTTTCTCTCCCTTGACCGGAACGCCCGGAGGATCGCGCAGGAGTCAACTGTTGTATCCGGCGTTCATGACACGCGTGGAGGTAGCCAAGTCGTAGACGTCGAGCAGGTCGCCTGATGTTGACGGGGAGGTAGCTGCGTGCGGCCGCGTGCAGTCTTTCTGTTAGGTGCGGGGGAAGAGGGGTTAGGAGTAGTTGAGTGGTGGGGAGGGAGTAGTTGCGCGCGCAATTCAGCCATCAGACTAGCGCCTAGATCCAGGACCGCCAAGCACAGTGGCGCATGCGCACTGCCGCGTTCTTTCTCCTTGCCGCCTCTCGCCTACGTGTACCCCCTCCCAGCCGGCCGTCGCGTCGGCCAGCGTGTTGTCGTGCCATCCACCACCACTTTCGTCGCAACGTACAACCTTCAATCTGATTATTTACCGCTAAAATGTTTGCATGCTCATAATACAAGCAGTTACCAACACAAACGTACTTTGCTATGTTAAAACTGGAAGAACACTTTACACGGGAAAGAAGCATGCTAGGTGAAGGCACGCGTTAGTAAAGTTCGTGTCTGAATATAAAGTGTTCATGTTTTTTTCTCGTCGATTACGTTGAATATTTGAATACATGTTCATCGTGTGTGCCGTGTAAACATATTTGCTGAAAGTACAAGCTCAAAAGAGCAAATTAAATATAATAAGCTCGTTATTGAAACACAAGCAAATGGTGGTGAAGAAGTGACAGTTAAATTGGGTTTTGAATCGCGGAAGCTTGCGTTGATTAAGAAAATGACCGAAAGTAAAAATTTCACACAAATAGAAGAACTCTCGGTAATAGAAGAACTTCTTTCTCTGTACGTCTAACATTGCTGGCACTTCGGAAGTGTAGGAGTTCAGATACGCATATGAAAACTACTCCCAGACAATAACCCGACCAATAAGAAAATTATTCTACTAATAAAATTTTCCCAAAAAATGAGGTGTACAAACCAACAAAAGTCTTTCTCGAAATCAAAGGAACTTGAAGCCTTAAGGGTGTTCAAGTGCGATTAAATCATATTATTTTATTTTTAAGAAATATTGTTAGTTTCGTAGACGATACTTGTGAGTGCATTTTACTTTTACGAAACAATTTTAGCTCTCGTAATTTTCTCATAACGGGGTGTCAAAGTCAAAATTTGTTTGTTATGCTGCCATGCAAATAGTGAAAACAAACTGACTAACTTAAACAAAATAATTCGCTGTGAACTTACATCCAAAGAGTTTTGCAATAAATCATTTAAAAAAAAAAACAACGTAATATTTAGAATTTAAAAAAATTGCAAAAGTACAAGAAAAAAATCAAATTCAGCAATTTTTAAAAATTTAAAAACAGTTAAACAGTTCGCGGGAATTTTTCAAATGTTTTATTACGTAGCCCATAGTAGGCCTATGTCATTTCACTGTGACTTATTTCACGTACGCCAGTCCATTGGTTTTCACTATTTGCATGGCAGCAAGACATGCAAAATTTGACTTTGACGCATCGTTATGAGAAAACTACACCAGGTAAAATTGTTTCGTAAGAGGAAAATTGCACTCACAAGTATTGTCTACAAAACTAACACTATTTCATATAAATATAATAAGAATGTTATAGGAAAACTACTTTTAAGAATTTTATTTGCAGTAATGAGCTGCTCGTTCGAGTGTCGTTTTTGTACATTTTTACAAAAAACGTCGCTCTACCATGTTGCAAGTTAAGCTTTATTACGACTTTATCGCACTTGAACACCCTTAATGGCACCGCCTACCACGCGATTAAAATGCGTTGCCGCGTATCTTTAAATATTTTTTTATGTAGGCCTACTTGTTCAACACATGCCTATTGTGTCAATGTACGAAAATAAAATGTACTGCAAGCAATGACTGAGATACTTTCAAAACATCACATCAATTAGTAAAATCATTTCCGAACCCCTCAAATGGCTAAAAACACATTTTTCAATATGTTATATATGAAAAACTGCTCATGGGATTCATGTGAAACTATTCTAGAAACACGCAATGTTCTTCGCTTTAATATTTTCACCAATAAAAAGATGGGATCAACACTGAAGGTGTAAGGCGATTGATGTACGATACCACTCCACGCTGTTTCAGTTGGCTTGCGCTAGAGGTGATACCGCACCAGATAAGCCGATAAACATCGCCCTTGGTGTCGTGCCTACACAAACACACGGCCAGCAGGCGAGTGCCTTAAGAATTGTCGCAGGCATCATACTCAAAGACAAGATCACTGAAAACTAACCACGTCCTGGAGAAAACAAGTAAATATTTCATGTAATAGAGAGCACATACATAATAGTAGATTTGCTTGTTTATCTACAGTAAATAAGTAACACTTTTACTTCGGTGTTTGTATTGCTGGAGAAACAGCTGTTCATTGAAAGACGAAATTTCCTCAGTCCTGAATTCAGCAGTACCAAACAAGGAATTATTTTTCTCAACATAAACTAGTTTGTATTTAACGGACTAAATGTGTTGTGTTTTGTATGATTATAATTATATTTCGATAAACACGGGAACTGGTGTTGATACACTCGTTAAATGTATTAAGGGTGTTCATGTGCCATAAAGTCATAATTTTATATTTTTATGTCTATAGTTTTGTAGGCGGTAGTTTTGAGTGGAGTTACCTCTTACGAAACAATTTTAGGTGGCGTAGTTTCCTCATAACGGAGCGTCAAAGTCAAAATTTGCATGTTCTGCCGTCATACAAATAATGAAAACCAATTGACTTACTTGCGTTAAATAATTCACAGTGATCTAACATAATATGGGCTACGTAATAAAACATTTGTAAAATCCCGCGAACTATTTTTGTATTTTAAGAATAATTCCTGAATTTCTACTTTTTTCTGTATTTCTGCGATTTTTCAAAATTCTAAATATTACGCTGTGTGTCTTTAAATGTTTTATTGCGTAGCTCATAGGCCTAGGTAGGGCCCGGTAGTTTTCGCGAAAAGATTTTTGCAGCACTTTGTTTCAGTGCCTTACGTGCCACCTGCATCTCTGCTTTGTGATCACTGATTGGATACCGTAGCATCCAGCGTGGGGAGGTTAAACCCGCAAATCACAGACGTGATGTGTGGCAGTTATCCGTGTACTGATTGGCACAGTCTAATGAATAACAACTCTGCACAAAATACTCTTGTTAATAGCCATGAAGTTGAGCTGCAGGTGTGCACGTAAGCCACTGAAACAAAGTGGGGCAAAAATTTTTCGCGAAAACTACCGGGCCCTACTCATAGGATGTAAGTCCACAGTGAATTATTTTGTTTAAGTAGGTCAGTTGGTTTTCACTGTTTGCATGGCAGTGTAACTAACAAAGTTTGACTTTTACGCCCCGTTATGAGAAAACAATGAGAGATAAAATTGTTATGTAAGAGTAACATGTACTCAGAAGTATTGTCTACAAAACTAACAGTATTTCATAAAAATATAAAATTATGATTTTATCGCTCTTGATCACCAATAAGGACCCTCCATGAATAGACTCAGTTTGTGTGTGTAGGATTAAAAATCGATGGAGTGGTAAGGGTTCTTCTGACCGGTAAATGGCATGCATTATCGCTTCATCACGAAAGCCACTTGGCTGGTGTGCAGTACAGTGACCAAATTCTTTTATTTTTGGGCAGCATAGTTCGAAGTCTAATGCTTGTTTGTATTGTTTTTTTTTATCCGGTTGTTATTTTCCCAGATACAGCAGCATGGGAAAACATTTTTTTTTTTGCAGTTTTGATGTTTCTAATTAGGCGTCACGAACTTTTTAAAATAATGGCTACAGTGTTTGAAATGTGTGCTCTTTTCGTAGATAAACAAGTATAATGCGCGTTAAATAGTTTCGTATAACAATAATAGCCATAACTCACAGCAAAGTATTTTATCGCGGGTAGGGAAGTCCCTTAAAGAGCCAGAGTGAGTGGAAGGGTGGAGTTTATTTTGTAAGTCTATATAAAAAGAGTTTGAATTGTACTTTATTTTATTTCTATTACTCAACAACGGTTTAAATTCACGTTAGTGAAATTGCACATTGTGTTGTTTAAAGTGCTGGGAAAATTGCCTATTGTGTTAAGTTTCAGTGAAGAGGTTTCGGAGAACGGAATCTGGAGGGCGGTTTCCGCTGAGCACCTAATGTACAGATGGACACTGACGTATTTTCCAACAGATCGCAGCACGAATTCCGCCGACGGAGTTCATGCAGCGGAACTCACCGACTCCTTTCTGGAGCAGTCTAGTCCGCCGTCCGCTGCGATATAGTGAATACGTTGTGACAGCATTCCTTGTTGTTAGTTGTTGCTGTGACGTTGTTCTCAGTATGGCAGTGCGTTTTACTGCTGCTGACGATGAGCAGCTCATTGAGTTGGTAGCAGGACACCCGATGTTATGGGATATGTCTTATGAAGAATTTAAAAACACGACGAAAAAATATGTCTTGTGGAAAGAAATTGGTGCCATGTTAAACAAAATAGGTAATTAATAATGCTGAAATGTATATTGTAAAGGACAATCTTTTATTATATTGTATTGTTAAAATAGGAACAGGAACTTGTTACGTATATCGTAAGAAAAGAAAATGTTTAGAAGTAAAAATATATATGAATGACAACCGATATACAATTTAAGTTACATAAAATAATTAATCCAAACATTTGTACATATAAATGACATACGATATAAATTTTAAGTAACATTAAATAATTAATCCAAAAAGTTACATTACTTGTGTGTTAGTTGTCCATTTAGGCTAGTACACTGTTATACTCACACAAAGTAGTACAAAAAACTACAATACGAATCCTGTATAGTCTGTTACAACAATATATAGGGATATCCATATACTTGTTAAGTTCCTGTTACACTCGTAAATGTTTATTTCTTCTTGGCAGATTTACCTTTAGAGTATTCAGTAAAGCGACTCCTTACGCAGGTAGAGGGATCATATTTTCAGTTGGCAGTTCGTGTACAGATTCTTGTATTTCGCTACGGGGATTTTTACTGAGGTATTCATCTCGGAGTAAATTGTGCAAGCAGTAACATACCACAATAATGAGGTCTACAGTTTCTGGTTTGACAAAAATTGGCGTAAAAAAATCCTGAACTGCGAACACATTATACCAAATGCATTATCAGAGACCCTCCTAACTTTTGACAAGTAATAATTAAAGTTCCTTTTTTCTTCATCTTCTAGTGCTTGTTTTTTACAATATGGTTTCACGATGTGTTTGTCCCCTAGGACTACATAGGGTAACAGGATATTTGAGTTCGGTAAATACTGAGGTGGAGGAAAAATTACTGTCCCGCATTGTCGATCATGTGACCCAGTACACGTTTTTGAAAATACCTGCGTCTCCTTCCTTTCAAAATGAACCTACATCAACAATAAGAAACTTGCAGTTCGCATCAACCAAGGCAAGTAGAAAAATAGAGAAATACTTCTTGTAGTTATAATACAAACTACCACTGTTGATTGGAGTAACAATCACTCAAAAAATTGTTTGTAAATTTACCAGACGTGCGTATAGGAGCGCTAAGAAAGTGTGTATTGTAGAATAGTTTCCCAGACATCCATGGTAGCACTCCTAAACCTTTTTATAAAACAGTCAAATTTATACTGAAGTTACCAGACTTGTATTGTAACAACTGTAAAAGTTTGCATATTTACAAGACGAAGTATGGTAGCTGTCCCGTACTGCGTCTGGGATAATAACTTCCTAAACATTTTAGGGAGTTTTTTACAGTGTATGCACATGTTTACCGTCTAACGCCCCGACAACATTCAGAAAATCCCATTTTTTCCAAAATTCCTTTGCCTTCTGCTGCCAGTCAAGTTCTTCTGGGTTTGGTAAATATAATGGTTGCAGTTTTTCTTTTAATGCTTTCAAAACAATTGGGATGAATGTAGTAATGTAAGAAGCAGATATGCGGTATGAAAATGCCAACGATCGAAAACTCTCTCCAGTAGCCAGGAACCTGTAAATACACGAAAAGTGTAATGTCTGTCACAAAGGCTGTTAGAGAATGTTAGTAACATCGTGAATTTAACACGCGTTTACGACATTTGAAAGTTTTAAACTTGTGAGCATAAAAAAGTAATTTAATGTACAAAATTTGCCCAGTGTTTGGTACACGTGCTGTACAGTATTATTACATTTAGCCGATGTGTTAGCGAACCTTTAAAGGGCTGAAGCACCGATTCCTAGTATTTACAAAGTATTTTCATTATATTTATTTTCAAGAGGCTGTTTCCCAAACTTTTGCTATTTTATGCTCAAAAACTTTTCCCGGTTTCCTTTTCCCTATTCTAACACAAGCACTGCCATCGTTCTTCTTTGGGATTTGTTGTAAACAAAATAACAGATAACAATTTGGAAAATAAAGAACATTATAAAGATCATATTCTAACAACTCTGAACGAATGTTTATGACAGTGGTTATCTAACAGTGAAAAGGAATGACTGAAAAATATAATTTTGAGCATGAAATACTGAACATATGGCAAAAACATTGTATATACTGTATAGGCCTAACGAATCGGTGCACCATTTCCGTTATTAAAAGACAGAATTCGCCCATTTATACTAACACAAACACACACAATTAACCAACACACTACCTTAACAATAGACGTTTATGTGTTTTCAGGACAACAATGTAAAACAAGGTGGAGAAACATTAGAGACCACTACAGAAAAGTTAAAAAGCAAGACATTTATACAACAGGTTCTGCCGCTACGAAGAAAAGGGCAGCGTATTGGGATCGAATACGGTACAGTGGCGGCATTTCAGGTTTTTCTAGGAGGGGGAACGCAAGATTGTTTTACGGCGACAGTTACCTTGTTGCATCTTTTTTATTAAATAAGCTTGTATAAATTATATACTTTAATAATAAAACTTCAGTTTTATGTGCTTAAGTTAGCATTATTTAATAATACAAAAAATATATTTATACACATAAAATTCTAAATCCAGGGGGGGCGGCATTTGCCCCTCCCCCCTTGTGGCCCCAAATGACGCCCCTGCTACGGTTCCTCGACAAAGTAGAAGATGAGAGGCAAAGTATGTGAAATGCCGAAGCAACACGAAGGCGTGCAGGAACAGGTAGTTAGTGAATATCCAGGTAGGCCTACTCTCTTACCAGAATAAGACGGAGACACTATCCTCGAATGCAGCCCACTGTCAGATAGTAGCAGCGGCAAAAGTAACAAGAAAAGACATTTGGAAATGGATGAAAGTTCTTCTCATAAACGTGGAAAGTACAGTGTTAATAAAAGGGGTAGGCAACACATGGAATTGATGGGAATACTGCACAAAAGATCTGAAGAGAGGGCAAGTTTTCAGAAGAGCTTGGAAAAAACTTTACAGCTAGACACCGAAGATGAAATCGACCTATTGTTCAGAACAATAGCAACTACAGTCAAGAAGTTAGATCCGGAGGTGCAAAGTGAAGTCAAAAGCGACATTTTCAGTAGGGCCTACTGTCACAAATGATGAATTGCAACACATTAGAATTCGACGTGCAACAGAAGCCTCGTCAACATCAAGCAATCCATCATTTAGCCTTGTACCATCGTATGACAGTGGTTCCAACAATTTCTCAGGGCAGATTCAAGACTCCAGTGCTACCAACAATCAAGAATCGGGAAATTATGATGAACTTGTAGCCAGTAGCTACAACACGGAGCTTCATTATCAGTGAACTCCCTTAGCATTGTGAGACGTATGTAATGTAGTTCATCAGCATATTTCGCCTTACATATCTTTGGCGGGCGGTACGAAGGGCATAAGTCATGCAAAAATATAATGACACTTAGGTAGTTATTCTTGTTTAGGAAGGTGGTGCGAAGGCTAAAGAAACGTGTTAATATAATGAAAATTGTGCCCTATTGAACGGCTACTTAAAGCTGCAAGAAAAACACAAGTCTCGGTGCGTAATAATTCGACTTACTGTATGTTCTTCCTACCGCCCTCTAAAGATATGTTCCAGGCATATTACGGTTGAATTACGAACGACAATTCGCATATTTACAGTTTAGTTGTTTATATCATTATAACATAACAGCATACTTTATTTCAGAATAAATAGTTTCTTTTATTATAATTATTTATTTACTTCACAATCGGTTTAGTTTTGGACTACTATTACACATCCCTTGTTTACAAATGATAAATGTACACATAGGCCTATGCTTACCTGAATGTAAGAGCAAGTTTTTCAGCAGCTGTAATTGGTTCTGTGACTCTGTTGCACGCCTCATCTTTTAGGTCATCTTCAATTTCATTCAACAAGTAGTAAAACTGCTCACGAGTGAACCTGAAATAAGCTTTAAATTTTACTTCGTCGTCCAAAAGTTGTTTCTGAATGTGGATTTTGTACACCCCTTCGTTCCTTCTATTGTTGTATACTTCACTGGCTGACCTCCTTACTTTTATTTTTAAACAAAGTTAATGTGACACGACTATTCTACTTTACAGTAGCAACAAGTTTACAAGTTAAATACTCATGTAAATAACTAAATAACTGCATATTATTGTGTTGTAACGAGTGCATGAGGAAAGAGAATTTTTTAAATAAGCATTTTGAAACATTTAATGTGTAGTAGACCCTAATTAGTTAACATCGGAGCGAAAACAAAAACATGTTTTCAAGTTCACGTATGATTATCGTTCATAAAAATGTTGTCTTAGTAAGAAAGATCGCCATTTTAATATTTAATGTAGGCCCCACAGTGATGTTCAACAATAAAACACAAAACAATTGAATCCCAGAAAAATATCAGCAGCACGATTCTTTAACTAACTTTTTAAAGTAAAAATAAATACGTACGTACATCCATACATACATACATATTTTTATAAAATATTATTTACATTGGCCACCTCGCCACTGTGCCCAACACATCCCACCCTCATTTTTTACGTGGCAAGGTAAATTTCATGTATTCCAAATTGATTCTGTGACAAATGTTACTAGACACATTTCAGTGACTATTTTATACGAATACAAATTTACACCCAGACGGGGTTGGGAATCGAACCCAGTACCTTTTGCATTTCCCAAACAGTACCTGGAACATAACAGTGCTATGATACACGTTGTTGAGTGTATGTCAATGGCCGTGTTGATGCTCGTTGATGAGTAAAATATACAAGCTCGTGAAAATCATATTCGAGAAAAATTACATGCAGTCATTTACTGTGTTGTTGGATGCTAATGTAAAAAAAATAATGTCAGGAGACGACACAGCATCATGTCAGTTATACTTCGTTTCCGAGTGACGCGCGGCAAAAGAATCGCTTGTGTAAATTAATTCATACTTCTTAGGTTAGCCTCCATACAGTGTGAATACGTGTAAGAAGGGGAGTATGGATGGCGTACGGAGACGAGCGTCTCGAGACAGACACTGGACGCGACGACTGCGCATGCGCACGAAATATTACCTACGAAAAGGAATAGGAAACGGACTGAACTGAACCGATCGTGTTTACGTCGTGACGTCCTTTTGTTTACTTTATGTACATAATGTTGCGGTTTAGCTTTCCAGCGAATACTGTTGATCGCCTTTGTTTCCAGTGAAAATGAAGATAAGGTAAGTAAATATTTATTAGGAAAGAGTAGAGACCTAAATAGTTCATTAACTGTGTGCTGAATCATGTAATTTAAAGGTTGTGCGTGTGATCTAGGAAAATTGATTGCTTTTAACGTATGCTTTCGTATAAAT
>PNEQ01007124.1:0-92371 GCA_003012365.1 Medauroidea extradentata | reverse complement strand
TCCATCTCTACCATTGCTGTGGAGCGATGAAGAGGACAACACTACAGGGCTACCATGATGGGTGTCTCCAAGGTCGAGGTTCTACCCCTTGAGAATGAAGGCAGTGAGTATGTTCTGTGTTCAACAATGGGCTCATCCACAGTGTGAACCAAGGACCTGGGCGAAGTGTACAATGATACAAAGTGAGCAGGAATAGGAGGCGGAAGGTATGGATGCTAGGGAGGAAGTGTGGCGAGAGCCCTGTGCGCTGCGGGCCCAGGTTCGGGGCCAGCATGAGGGAATCCTGGAGCTGCAGCACAAGCTACAGGCTCAGCACGTCATGGCGGAGATCCTCCACACCGCCACCGCTCGCTTCCAGGAGCAAACTCTTCTCCAGACATAGGTGGGACGAGGACCTGCCTAGTCGTCTCAAGAATAATAGTGTACAATGTATATAGTGTAAATAGTGTGTATATAGTGTTTTTATATTTTGTGCATAGTGTTTTTAGTTTATAAATAAATTAGATTTTAAAACTTAAAATTGTGTGTGTTGCGAGACATTATTTGCCAGTCATAAATTTTTTTAAAGAGCATAAGATGCAACAGTCCTTGTACACTTAATCAGTGATTACATAGAACACAATTACATTATACTATACAAGGTTTTTAATACTGAAATGAGTATGATTGATGGTGGTGATATATGATACTTGTCAAGACTTGTCAATCTAGATGCCTGGAGGTAAGCATAAAAAAATATTGGTGATAGGGGCGAGAGTCCCGCCTATGGTACATTACACATCGCCCTTAAACGTATATGTATACAGGTGGAGTAGAATCAAGTGAGAAAAAAATGGCGGCTTAAACCCCTGGTGGCCATTCCTAGAACTAAATATAATAATAGATTATTTTTGGCGGTGGGAATGGGGGAGGGGGGAGGGGGTATTATTCCAAGATGGTGGATGGATGTAAAATTATTTTTTAGATTTTTTTTTTAATTTTTGAAATTTTTTTTAAATTTTGGGAAATTTTGGAAAATTTTGAAAGTGACGTAATCCAAGATGGCGGCCGGAAACAAGATGGCCGCCGGAAACAAGATGGCGGCCACGGCTCCTCAGCTCCTCAGCCGCAAGCCGCTGTCCCAGAAGGAACTAAACCTATCTACTCACACTTGTACTCACTTCAGTCCAAGGACTAATTATATAAATGTATGCCAAACGCCCATACATTTCTCGTGGCATAGTAATAGGGTTTGGAGCTTCCCTCCAGTAATTTCGTGTTCGAACTCACATTTTTTATAGTCGTATTTGGTTTTGGTGTTTAGTTCCGAATATTCCTCCTTCACATCTGGCAGCAACATGGGGAATTTCATTTTAGGCCTACACAGAAGTACGGCACACTTGTCGGTGTCATAGTCTCGTACTGTTATCGAAACTACTGCTCCATCGCGGTATCTTCTCTCCATATAGAAATGTATGCCATTTTCACATCTTTCTACAACATGTTTTACGAATGCTACTGTGGTGTAAGTAACTCTGTGTAACATTACATTAACAAAGTCGTACTCTTTCAAAGGGTTAAATGTGTCTCTCTGACTGGAGATAAGTGTTGGTACTTGCTGTGGTAGCTGTCTTGAAGAAAGGTATACATCACACGAAAAATGTGAGCACTGGGAAGATCATTCAGGAAATCACGTCTTTGCACAATCGAATACCCCCGAACTGATCATTACACTCTTCTACAGTATATATACATGCGTATGACATTGTCTCTGCTTAGCGAGCAGTTTCATTTACACGACATCTCGCAACCATCCAAATACCATCATCCAATCTCATATCACTGGCCTGCTTCCATACCAGAACAGCTACTTCAGTTTCATATATTATTATTTTTTATTCTATCTTTACTTTATACATGAAAAAAGTATTTCAACCGTAATATTTATTCTCCTCAAACTCACAAGTTAAATAAAAACCCCTGCTTCCCTAATTATAAGATTTATGTACATTCAGATCTAATCTATAATCAACTATTTATAAAACAAACACAGCATCCCTTGAAGAAGTATTCAGTCTTAACTTTAAAATTATCATTGTCATGTCCATATATTGCCTGATTAAGCAACAAAAAACCTTAGTTTATTGCACTCATCAACTGATTGTCGTCCAAATGCAAAAAAACTAAGGCCTCGTAACAGAAGCATCATCCATGCTTCTTTGACTTAGTCACATATATTGTCAGTTATGACAAGGAAGTCCTATGCGCCGTCATAGTCATTGACATGGCGGTAGAGGTAGTTATAACCGGCGAAGATATCGCCAACAGAGGTAAAGCTACCGCAGTGCTAGTCGAAGTTGTTCAACACGAGCTCACATCTTATCATACCTTATTCACTGATGTAGATGAAATTCTGCTTCATCGCTTCCAGTCCCACTAGTTACAGGAAATATCAAACGTATCTTGTTCTATTTTTATTTCCGAAGTGAGTTGTGGTCATAGAAAAGTTACGTCGCATATAACCTGACACAAACATCTCTTATTCATACAGTTTAATAAATGTCATACAGTGGTACATGCTTCGTCCTGTTCGCTTTCCTACAATGTGTGTCTTAACACGGTACCGGTTTAATGTAATATCACTCCAACCATACATTTTAATTCTTAACTCAGTGATTTTCCAACTCTTCTCAAGGTTATCGAAGCGAATTTTCTTTCATACTATGATGAAATGTCCTTGCTGAGTTAATTTCAATATATGTCTTCAGACTACCTCAGAAAGCCAACCACTTCTGTACTGTTACATTTTTATTATAACTATCTGTAACATGTACAACAGTAGATGCTTTAGCTTCTCAACTTTTGTCATGTTCGTCGTAATCATCTCGTCCTATTCTTATTTGACTGATAGACGTATTAATACACCTGAACTCGCGCCCGCACTTCTAACGCCCTTAGTATAAAATAAACCAAACAGTCCTTATTCATTATGTTTTTCGTCTCATACCACCCACCCTACCATGTCAGCATTTACTGTAATTCATGTCACAGAATCAACATGGCTACCTTTAAAGTCATTAACAAATATTCAAGGCTGTTCACATAAGAAACATAATTTTGTGATGGCTTCATCATTACAACATCATTCGTAGCAGGTTCAATTTTATTCTAAGTTCATTCCATCATCGAATCTTGTTGCTTTCCAGGGAGAATATCGTGATCTGTACTTATATGCTATACGTGCATACAGTCTACAGCTCCTACAACATCAATATGCTGTACGACTCGGGTTCGTTTTACATTTACTTATTCCTTGTCTCCATACAGCACATCCACACTCAAATGTCTTGTCGCACTAGTTGCACTGATGTCTAGAATTTGTTGACGTCGATTGTCACGAAGTTAAACCGTAACTACATAATGCTTACAATTTCCTTAAATGACGATTTAGAGCTACAGAGAAGATACCTTATCAAATACTAACCCGTATGCCGTTTCAAGTTGCTGCTTTGTCAAATCCAGATAACTTAGTTTTCTCACTAGTACGTACTACGAATAGTACTTTAAAGTCATCCGACTTCACGCACACATACTGATTTTTTAATTTTTTTTAAATACGTGCTTGCAGTAAGAATATGCACGAATATTTTCCATCTTCACTGGAGGTGAAATTACCTCTTCACTATTGAATTATCTCCTCTCCCGACTACTGCTATTCGTATACTTAAGTTTTATCCTTTTATCTTATATCGAGTCCTGCTTACATGCTTTGATCAAATTTCTTGTTTTATTTTCAAGTTTATTCATATATATATATATATATATATATATATATATATACATCTCACATTTCTTTGCTAGCACTAAAAATATCGTTCGAGAGATAAAGGAAAGCAGCCCTTTGTAATTCGTGTAATTCGTGTCTTGACTTTGTATTTTTTCTCGTCATACACTCTAAGATGCTAAATTTTTCTCACCTTAAATTTCGACGACTTTTTACTTTCAGAAAATGCACCACGCCCCTTACCAAATACATAGCTGTAGAAGGGTACGGTACAGCCAGTAGCTTGTAACATTCTTCGTAGGGTAAGGTTCCATTAGTTAGAGTTATTTTCATTCAAGATGGAAGATCTCGTCCAGTATAGACGCTTATTTTTCACCATCAACAGACATCAGGTCTTTACTTCATTCACTTTTGTGCGTAGTATGTAAATTTAAAACCAATTCCATTATTTCATATCTTTAAGAGTTTCTTCCATTTGTATTACAGTTCAAATACGTCTTTATTTCCTTTCATGTTCCTATCTCACAGTCAGACTAAAACATAACCATTATTCCAGTGCTAAAGACTTCGATGATGGTCGCTAACTAAAATCTCTCTCCTACCCTAACCATTCTTAACGATTCCATACATAAAAAAGATATATATAAACCTACTTACATTAACCAACAATGTATAACTAATATACAGAACAGATATTTATATTTTGCTCGTTTTAACTATACACGACCCCTCCATTCTACCCTACATATCGTAGTCAGACAAAACATAACTTTCATGAAACTAATTACAGTATAGCAAAAAACGTAAGAAGATTCTTCGGTATTTTTTCTATTTAAACATAACTGATTAATTTTTACCTTGCACATTAATATGAGAGTCCATCATATTTTTAACCACCATGAATTACAAAAGTTCTTCCAAAATACATGTTTATTGCAATTTTATTTGTCAAGGTAAAACATTGCGAAAAAATTAAATTTTTAAAAGAGACTAACATGTATATTTGATTATTTTCAATAACACCACAATTTTAAAAAAAATTAGATAGAGCAAATTAAAATACATTTACTTCATTCTCGTGAAGGCTGCTGGAAGCATGTGTGTTAGAGAGATAGAGAGAGACAGAGACTGATCACAGTACACCTCTGGCAGGTAAGGTGTCAAGTGGGCTTAGGTAGGAGGGGAGGTGCGAGCGGGCGTGAACATGTCGAGACACTCGCAGAGCTCTGGCCATCTAGTTACGTATCTGTAGTGGGGAATATTAAATCGTACAACTTTGTGACTACAAGTTTATATTTTACAAACGGCTGTTTGGATTTGAAAAACATATACACTGTTGAATATCTTTTTAAATTCTGAACAAGTAGCGTGCATTTTTTTCTGATGCGACCACGGAGGTTCGAACCAATATCCCTCTTGGTAAAAATCATTTTAAATGGCGTGTAAAAAATTAAGTTTAACATGACTCATGGTCGGGCACATACGATAAAGTGATCAATGATTTTTGCCCCGTCCCATATATTGGGCTCAGTCTTTTGCCAATACTATAAATCCAAACTTGTCTTTCTATCTAACTTGTCTTCAAATTCAACAAAAGCCTTAGCTGTTTTAAGACAGTCGTTGCACACTTAGACCACTGATACGAAACCGTTATATTTCATACATTGAGCCACTCTCTGCCGCCCATATCCCTGCAACCCTTTAGGCACCCCAAAGGCAAACTCCCAAAATGACTGAGGTCTCACAGAGACAGGGGCAGACCAGACTTATGTGTGAGTCGTTGAGTTTCCTGCATGAACACACTCGGTAAAATAATTAAAAACATGCCGAACCCGCGATTGTCAACAGTGGCCTTCAAAATCTGCTTCAATTAATTTTACTTACCTTTATTTCTAAATTATGTTACTGGTCAGGAAAGTATGAGTGAAACACAAAGGTCCAACAAATATGTTTACTTGCAACAATAGTAAAAATTTTTTTTATCACATATCAATTTGTGAACTGTATATTTAAGTTTTAATACATACACTTATATTAACATTTTGACTATCATCGTGGTTTCACAATAATGAATTACATGGTTACATTTTTAGTTGAACAAAATTCGAGGCCCCGAGCTTATAGTTAATATTTCTTTTGATAACATTTTATTTTATGCTTAAACAAGACCAAGGTAAAAAAATCTTTTTTTATATAACATATCCATATAAAAAAGTATTTTCAGTCAGTAAATTTCCTTCCTTTTTAAACAATGTTAGGTTGGTAGTTAAGTTTCTCGAAATTCAGCAAAAATACCCTAAGAGCATTTAAATTATAATTTAGGCATTCTAATCAAGTAAAGAACACGCATCCCGCTTGTTTGGTACAGGTGCAGGGCATAATATGCCGGGGCTATAGGCTCACAGGCCTCTCCACAGCCATGAACGAAAACAGGTAGGCTATATCACTCACACACTGGAACCGCTAAAGTAATTAAATTACCACATTGTGTAAGCCCAAAAACCCAAATAACACAAATACTCACATTCGAGCAATAAAATTAAAAATAAAGAACTTACCCAAAGCGGTAAGATACAAAGGATGTCATCTCATAACGAGGATTCCACTAGAGAGTAAAAATTCACAAGTAATCACACCCTTGTGCAAGTAGAAGAAGGAAGAAGGCGGAAATAGTCACAGACTATTAAGGATCACGCCTAGAGTAGTGTTTGGTGAATTCGATACATCGAACACATGTTACTCGTTCGTGCACCAATATGCACTTCATTTTTTACATATTACAATATTAATCATCAATTGCTGAGAAAGGTTTATGAGTTCACAAATAATAAACTCAATATTTATACCACATATTCATAACCAAATTTAGTTACCAACTTGGAATGTTTGGTAAACTATTGCATAAATAGTTTATATTTTAGTTGTGCTTAGAGCACTACCAGACATTTTGTTAACTACTAACATTCAAATTCACAAACATTAAACAACATTAATAATAAAAATATCATGTACTTTATTTGATTAATATTTTATTACAACATTAAAAGAAACAGTCAAGATAATTGTAAATACGTTTTACTTATCAGTGACGCCATTAATGTTCGAGAACAAAATTTACGACTGTGACAGGGGTTTTGCAAGATAGTCAGAGAGGCAAATTGTGCCATAAACAAATTCCACAGACTACCCCTCCCATGAGACACCAATTCTCACAAGGAGTGACTACAAACACACACAAAAACTAACATCAAAGCCAAATGCAATTAACTTCTAGGTCTAGGAGGAGTAGGCAAAATAAAAAGATCACTCCTTTCAGGAACAGCAGTGGTTGGTGGATTAGATTGCTTAAAAAATGGGTCAAACTTGGAAAAAAAAAGTAGATTGTTAAACCAACTCCTAAAAATATCATTAAACATGAACTAGAAACGGCACTAATGCTTAAATGTTCATAGGATTTGTGGTTTTGAGAAGGACGAAGGAGCCGAACAGCATCATGGAAATCAGTACCATGAGGTTGGAAAGATAATAAGTTATCAATTTCGTTAACCAAGGAATTATTCAATGAGAGATCAGGTAATTTGAAAAAATAATGGAAGAAAAATTCAGATTAGTTTTGGGGATGTGAATGGTAGGTTGTGACTCTTTATAATGAATTATAGAACTAACAGAACCAAAACTCTTAAATGATAGACTTACCAAATCACCATGTGATGCATTACTGATAAAACCACTACCAGATAGAGTTAATGTGAGGGGAGGAAATGTTTCAGCTGTAGTTCTGCACAAAAGGGTAATTTCAAGAGAGCCACTAACTGCAAATTTCCAAACCGAATTTTTTTTTAAAAAAGGTAGGCTCAAGCTCACAGAAGATTAATCACAAATATCAATATATAGTCTCCCCAAGAAAATATTGAAATCACAGTTACTTATATGGGCATCAAAAAATGGAAAGTCAGCAGGGCATAAAGTAACTGGAGCAAATAGTTTTCGACCATGACTAACAATTAGTGTGTTAGCTAGGTTCAACAACAAAAATTCGTAAAATTCGGGTTCCAAAAATGGAAACTGATACACATCATAGCATTGAAAAAGACTGTTCTTGTTAGCAAGTGGAACATTTACAATAACACTAAGGAAATAATTGTACACCACAGCTTGCACATGGCTTAAGCCATAATATTCCTACAGATTATCAAAGGTTACTGGTACAATCATATAGAAAGGCAAAGAAATAATATGCTGAATATTGTTTAAGATCATAAGAAAGACTTCTGGAGACAATAATGTTGATACTAATTTGCCTTGCACACTGGTTTCAATAGCAACTTTTAAGTCAAAGAGTTCTAATCTTACATTAGCCAAAGCTTCACTGAGCCGCAACAACATGGTGTTCAGATCAACACGAAAATTAAGGGTGATAACACTTATTTGCAGTTTTTGTATAGAATGATTCAAATGAGAATACAAATGGTTATACGACTCAATGTAATTTGATGCTAATTTCTGAATGTATTTAGTATTGTTCAATGCTCTGTCTTCCATATTTTAACCAACATGATATGATTTGCTACATTGACTGAAATTTCATCCTGTGAATCTGCCAATGAATTTAATCGTTGCACCAAAATTTGGATATCATCTTCATCCAATGTTCTAAATACAGTCTTCAAAATTTTGCCGCCAAAATTTAAGATTCCTCTTTTCGGTCGTTGAGACTCAGGAGGTAACAAGGATGTTAGAGTAGAGGCTACATTCTTAAAAGCCGAAAAACTTTCCTTAAGTTGTTGTAATGTCAAATCAGAGTATGTGAATCTTTTGTCATGGGCTGACACAACAATCTTTACCATAGTGTCTAAAGCTAAACACTCATCTTGTAACTCCAACAGATTAAAGTCAAGAGCAATTTTATAGATGTCAGAAAATAATAAGCCGTCCTCTTTCTCAAAAACCACACCAAAATTTAACGGGGTTACCGTAATGTTGGAACGCACAATGGTGGCGACCAAGAAACCGATGAACAGCAGTAACAACATGGTTGGAATGACGACAGGAGGTACAACAGCCAAAATTTACAATAAAACAAAGAAAGGATTTCAACTCTGATAGAAAATTGTACAAAAATCTTATGCTAACCTACATAGTATATTCTTTACATGTACCATAACATAAACATACTACCACCAAGTATGTCAAACCCAATCAAATATTAATACTCCCAATCACCATAAAATACCCAAAGAAAACCAACCCAAAACAAATTACATTTCAAAACATCACAAATAAATATCTTGCAAGAGAACTTACATCTAGTACCAAGGTATTTTTGATGACCCTAAACGACTGGGACAGGAAGTTGATCAGGCCTCCGTCAGAGACAGTCTGAGTCAAAAGTCAAATTCGATACATAGTTGGCCAACAAACAAATATTGTGGTTAGGATCTGCAGCTACATATACCATGAGACAAGATAATTATTTTTTGGACTTGGCATAAAATGGTTTAAGATGAGAAACATGAGCCCAAGTTATAAATGCACTTGACATAGGATCATCAAGGGCAGCCATTACAGGAGTGAGAAAAAGTTGGACCTGATAAGGTCCAGACCAACGATAAGCTAATTTTGAAGTATGTTTATCAGCGGCACTACTCTTGGGATGTGCCTTACACAGTACTAAATCACCAACTTTAAAGGGGTTTCCTTTCCCCCCCTTTCTTTGTTGTACTTTAAACTGGTTCTCAAGTGAGAACGCTTTAAATTCCTTAGGGCAGCTTTTTAGACTTACTGAACATCTTTAGAGTCATCTGGGAGCAGCTCATTCAAACTCCACATTGCAGAGAGTGGAATGTTTGGTACTTAACGAAATAATAGCTTAAATAGAGTGGATTTATGAGACTCATTGCGAGCACTATTAAAAGCTATCTGTAGCCAAGTTAAGTGTTTTGTCCAATTGGTTTGGTCCTTTGCATGGAATGCAATAAGTGCAGAACGGAGGTTACGATTGAACATTTACACATGTGAGGGAGGCGGATAATAAGGAGAAAGTGTGATACTATGAATCCTGTATCAAAAACACATATCTTTGAACAATTTAGACGTGAATTGAGAACCGTTACCAAAGATGATGCTACTGGGAACTCCAAAACTTTGGAAAATATATGTCTGCATCGTTTTGATTGTAGAAAGAGCATCTGATTTTCTCAGTGGAATAAGCCAAACAAATTTAGAAAAGGCATCAATACAGACCAACAGCATTGTATGACCAGACTTACTTCTGGGGAAAGGTCCAACAAAATCTACAAATAATTTTTGTAAATGTTTCTCGGCTACTTCTGAAGTGAGGAAACCAAAATAGGTATTTTGTGCTGGTTTACTAAGGGCACATAAGGTGCACAGTTTCACTCGTTCAGTGATGTCGCTGTTCATTCCTTTCCAGATAAATTGACTTCTAATAGCCTCAATAGTCTTATGAATTCCTAAATGACCACCAATGGGTGAGGAATGATAATACTTAAAAAAACCATGGGCCGAAGATGAGCTGGTAGAACCACACATTTTGTTTATCTCTGGTTCTACAGCACAGGACACCTTTCGATAAAAAATTAGGTTTTTTCTCAATGCCAGACAGTAAATATTGAATAATAATAATACTAAGTTCTATATCTTGTTGCTGATGTTCTTTGATCTGAGTAAATGCCAAAGGGAATTCAGTAAACAAATTACAATAAGTTAAGGCGACAGATTCATTAGCGCTTGGCTTACCGTCAAACATACGGGATAGACAATCTGCCACAACGTTTTGTGTGCCTCTAATATGTTCAACTTGAAATTTTAATGAGGCAATCCGCATCACCCAGCGACCAATCTTGCCTAACTATCTTGGGTGTGCAAGGAGCCAGGACAATGCTTGGTTGTCAGTTTCCAAAAGGAATTCAATATGTTCTAGGTACTGCCTAAACTTGTCAATTCCAAAAACAACTGCCAGACATTCAAGTTCGTAAATAGTGTATTTACGTTCCTGGGGTGAAAGCGAGTGTGAGGCAAAAGCGATGGGTTGGCGAACACCATTAATTTCCTGGGATAGGACTGCCCCCACAGCCAAACTGGAGGTGTCTGTCTGCAAAATAAATTCATGTGAAAAATCTGTCATACGTAATACCGGAGGATGGATAATGTCATGTTTTAAAATTTCTAATGCCTTTTGTTGATCCTCACCCCACTCAAATGTACATGATTTCTTGCGTAGAATAATATTATTGAGATACGATCATTTTGTATGTTTTCTTCAGGACTGAAATAAAATCGTAACGTACCAGTCAATAGACTCCTGGGTTGATAATTTATTTTCTCGTATAATATTTCATTACTCTGGAGAAAAGTACTGACACTAGAGTATTTATGTAGAAAAAAGTAAGATGGACGTTATTTTCTGTAAGAATTAGTTGAACTATAGGAACATGAAAACTCGTTTGCATAAGACTACACTGTACATGATGGAATTGTAACTTAAATATGAAAATGCCAAGCAAGCAGTGTTAAAAAGTAACATGGGACTCGGTTTCGAATGTTTAAAATAACGAAAATTTTACTGATAAATATGACGGCAACTGGCTTATTAAAATCAATATGTTACAAAATGTATACATTTTAAGCTTTAGGTTTGACAAAGGAAGTGGTGACTAGCTGATTTTATTTTCTTCTTCTTCTTGGTCTTGGAGTTGGTTCTTATGATAGAGTCTTCCATGATTTGCCAGTGATAAGTATTAAGAGTATAGGCACAATGAGTGTACCTAAAATATTTTTTCACTGAAATGTAAATGATAGATGAATATATAGTTTATTTGAGGTTACATTATCTTGATGTGAGAGTGCTGAAAACAAATGAAATCTGCATAGAAGTGAAATCTACATTGTTATGAAATGAAATGGCGCAAATAACTTTCGTCACAGAGCACCATATATGAGACCATCTGGCAAGATGTTTTTTTTTTTTAGGAAGGTACAGGCTCGCTCTTGAAGGTAACGACTCAAATAAACATATGAAGTCTTGCTGTAAGTTATGATCACAAAAATATTGAGTTTGGTTTATACCTATTCTGTGAAGAAGAAGAAGAATGAATTTAGTAAAGAATTTTCTGAAAATCATAAGGGCTGCGTGGTCTGGAGAGCTGTACGTATGGTGCAATATAAGTGAGAGTTTTTATGAAATATTAAGAATTAGCACTAACTTAATTGTATGGCAGCTGTCAAGGGAATAAGGTAAAGAGATAAGATGGTATAAAAGGATGGAATTAGCTATTTTATTTTTGATTGGAATTGTATCATTTCAGTGTGGTTTAGTATAACTGCGTACCTGTAATAGTAATTTGGATTAGATAGTGACAGGAACGTTTTTCATTGCTGGAATGGTATTTCTTTATTACTTATAACGTGAGCGGGGTGCGCGCATAGAGTTGATATCAAGTAGGAACATACACTGTTTTGTGTGTGTGTGTGTGCATGATCATGTGTTAACTTGCTCTGCTGGGTAAGTGCATGTGTGAAGTTATATTCGTGTATGAACTTGCTCTGTATGTAAGTTGGTGTGTGAGTATAATAAAAGTCTGTATGGTTGAGCTGATATAGGACAGAAGATTAGTGTTCTGCATCTAGGTAAAGTATGGCATATATACTAGTATATTTATGAAAATGATAGAATTAATAAATTAAATTTATTTCTCTTATAAAATAAGCAGAAACATTTTAGCATGGTATGTATAATTCGATATTATCCGAGTATTTATGAATCATAGTGTCTTTCAGGATGGTAGCAATAAGAGATAATGTTGATGTGCACGAGCAAAAATTATTTGTGTACCTTAACTGACATAAGTGACTGATCGGACCTTCAGCATATATTATATGTTCGTTACTATATGAATGAGTGCCTCGATAGCATCGGATTTTTCTTAGTGTATTGATTCTGCGTTTGTCTAGTCATGACTGGAATTAGGTACAAAAATTGGATACGTTCATAGTAATTATGTGACTTCGGAAATAAATGGTCAAATGTTACATGGAGATTGATTAGGTTTGAGGTATATTTCATTGATTTTTACATGTGTTTTAATAGTAAGTTAATGGAGTTTGTGTGTATTGCCTGACTGAGTAGTATGTCTGGTGTAGTAAAAGTGAGTAATGATGGTGCATTTGTCTAGATGAAAATTGGGTTTTGTTTGATGGATGAGAACGAAACGTAGGTTTGTACGTCTTAGAACAGTTTAGCGAAGAATTAATATCGGCTATGTTTTGACTGACATGAATGTACTGGAGATGATACCGTAAGTAGCATGTGTCATCTATTGATATTTGGTATAAGAGGGACAGCTTTTGTTGTGTAAAGTTATATGATTGAAAGGTGCAGTTTATATATTCATGTGGTATGGTTATCTGATGTAACATTGGAAATATGTGATGATATTTACTTAACGTAAAGTAGCGAATAGTTTACTATATGACCTGCCTCGGTTAGATAATGAATGCTGAGATATTATTGAAATGTATGATGTGTGTGGATAATAAAATGCTTTAAGAAGTATGGTTGTTTTGATGCTTACTAATCTAAAATGATAAGCTGATTGCAGCTTTGGCCAATATTGATAATTTAGTAGGTAGTGTTTAAAACGAATATTAAAAGTGATGCTGGGTTATGGTGCTAGGTAGTGCTCTACAGTAGGATATATAGTAAGTAATATTTGACTGAAAGGTCTAGATGCGGTTACATAAAAGATTGAAAACAAAGGTATAGATAAGTAATGTGGCAACGTGTACTGACAACTGCATAGAGGGTATGTTAGTTCGACACGATTTCGAGCAGAAACTTAATTATAGGTGTGTTCTTCAACGCTTCGTATTTTTTTTTTTTTTTATTGTTTGCCATGTCCAAAAACGAAACAAGAGTTAAAGGTGAATATGTAGGCAATAAAAACACTTATGAATAACAATGATATTTATAAAGTAGAAGGTAAGCTAAAAACAAAAGGGTGGAATTTGTGATTATTAAGAAAAGACTTCGCAGGAGGAAAATGTCTTATGCTGTATGGAATATAACAGTTTCATATCAGTGCTCTAAGTGTGCGACGATTGTTTTAAAACAGAAAAAGACTTTTGTTGAATTTGAAGACAAGTTAGCTAGAAAGACAAGTTTGGATTTCTAGTGTTGGCAAAAAGACTGAGCCCAACGTATGGGACGAGGCAGAAATCAGTTTATCGTATGTGCCCGACAATGAGTCATGTTAAGCTTAATTTTTTACACGTCATTTAACATAATTTTTACCAAGAGGGATATTGGTTCGAACCTCCGTGGGCGCATCAGAAAAAAATGCACGCTACTTGTTCAGAACTTAAAAAGATATTAAACAGCGTATATATGTTTTTCAAATCCAAACAGCCGTTTGTAAAATATAGACTTGTAAAGTCACAAAGTTATAAGTTTTAATATTCTCCACTACAGATATGGTACTAGCTGGCCAGAGCTCTGTGAGTGTCTTGACACGTTCACCCCCGCCCGCACCTCCCTCCCTTCCTGCGCCCACCTGACACCTTACCTGCCAGTGGTGTACAGTGATCAGTCTCTGTTTCATCTCTCTAACACACACGCTTCCAGCAGCCTCCACGTGAATGAAGTAAATATATTTTATTTGCTCTATCTAAATTTTTTTTTAAATTGTGGTGTTATTGAAAATAATCAAATATACGTGTTAGTCTCTTAAAAATTTTATTTTTTCGCAATTTTTACCTTGACAGATAAAATTGCAATAAAAATCGTATTTTGGAAGTACTTTTGTAATTCATGGTGATTAGAAATATGATGGACTCTCATATTAATGTGCAAAGTAAAAATGAATCATAGTTATGTTTAAATAGAAAAAAATACCGAAGAATCTTCGTACGTTTTTTTGCTGTACTGTAATTAGTTTCATGAAAGTTATGTTTTTGTCTGACTACGATATGTAGGAAGGAGGGGTCGTGTATAGTTAAAACGAGCAAAATATAAATATCTGTTCTGTGTATTAATTATACATGGTTGGTTAATGAAAGTAGGTTTATATATATTTTTATGATTGAAATCGTTAAGAATGGTTAGGGTGAGAGAGAGATTTTAGTTAGCGACCAACATCGAAGTCTTTAGCACTGGAAGAATGGTTAGGTTTTAGTCTGACTGTGAGATAGGAACATGATAGGATATAAAGACGTATTAGAACTGTAATACAAATGGATGAAACTCTTAAAGATATGAAATAATGGAATTGGTTTTACATTTACATACTACGCACAAAAGTGAATGAAGAAAAGACCTGATGTCTGTTGATGGTGAAAAATGAGCATCTATACTGGACGAGATCTTCCATCTTGAATGAAAATAACTCTAACTAATGGAACCTTACCCTACGAAGAATGTTACAAGCTACTGGCTGTACCGTACCCTTCTACAGCTATGTATTTGGTAAGGGGCGTGGTGCATTTTCTGAAAGTAAGAAGTCGTCGTTAAGGACCCCTAAAAATGGTGACTCGTGAAATTCGCGAAATACGACGAAATTTGGCGTAATTTTTGCGTTTTCCGCGAATTTCAGCATAATTTCGTTAAAAGCGATGTTTCACGCAAATTCAGACGCGTTGGCGGTTGTTTTGACGCAAATCAGTTGAGGCACAATCTTCGAAATGTGTACGTTTTCCTTCCAGATATTTCTGATTTTATTTAATTATTATTTCTCTATAATTATATTAGTCCATGAGTGCCGTTTTAATACGTTTTAAATAATATTTAAAAGGTTTAAATAAAGGATGGACTGAATAATACGTTTGCTTCACACATTCGACCGCAAAATAAGATTGTTTACGGTACCGCGATCTCGATATATCGACAAGATGGCGGCCGAGCAACGGTAGCGGCAGCAAAAGTTCGAAGTCTACCACCGAGTTGCAATATATATCTCTATGACTTAACGCACGTTTGTTTACAAGTTAATGTTTTGTTTCGGCGCTTTGCCTTTCGGAGATGTTACAATTATTATTTTGATTTTCGTAACCTAAATAATCGAAAAACATTACCGGACAAATCCTTGAGTAAACAGCGAGATCGCGAAGTTGCTCTGTGTCGTTAAGAGTACGAACACAAATTTAACGGAATGAGATGAATAAATAAAAATGGCGAAAACGTGGAGAAACATAAATTTTTTGCTATTCCATCAGTAAATAAATACCAAACAGTTGGTCTGTTTGGGTAGGTATGCTAGACAAATTAACTAAATTGAACCATATATTTTTTGTAATAAAACGTTTTAATTTATACATGTGCTGAATAAACTGTTAGACATATTTAAAATTATAAAAACTCTGGATAAACAGTTTCAACAAAAAGGAGGATATTTATGTAGTCTGGTAATGAGAAAAATAAATCAATTATTTTAATTTGCACGATCGAGTCAAGTAGCAGGCATACATTGTAAACATTAAAAATTAATGATAATGAGGCAAAAACTAACCTTTTTGGTCAAATATAATTATTTTGATGGTAAAATATAATTATTTTCACAGTATTACACAAATTGTTTTTTACTGCTAGAATTTTTTTCACCGCTTTTGTCTAGTTTTACACCGCTACAACGGTTTTAACACCGAATTTTTTAACCGCTTTTAACATTTTTAAATACCGAAATTGGCAATTTTTATTCACCGTTTTTAGGGGTCCCTAGTCGTCGTATTTTAAGATGAGAAAAATTAGTATCTTGGTGTGTATGACGAGACAAAATACAAAGTCAAGACACTAACTACAAAGGGCTGCTTTCTTTTATCTCTCGAACGATATTTTTAGTGCTAGCAAAAAATGTGAGATGTATATATATATACATGAATACACTTGAAAATAAAACAAGAAATTTGGTCACAAACATGTAAGCAGGACTCAATATAAAATAAAAGGATAAAACTTATATTTATAACTGAAGTAAGTATACGAATAGCATTATTCGTGAGATGAGATAATTCAGTAGTGAAGAGATAACATCTTCTCCAGTGAAGATGGAAAATATTCGTGCATGTTCTCACTGCAAGCATGTATTTATGAAAAAAATAAAAAAATCCGTATGTGTGCTTGAAGTCGGATGAATTTAAAGTATTATTCGTAGTGCGTACTAGTTAGAAAACTAAGTTATCTGAATTTGATAACGCAGCAACTTGAAATGGCAAACGGGTAAGTATTTGATAAGGTCTTTTGTTTGCAGTTCTAAGTCGTCATTTAAGTAAATTGTAAGAATTATGTAGTTACGGTTTAACTTCGTGAGAATCGACGTCAACACCTTCTAGACTGTTTGGTTTATTTTATACTAAGGGTGTTAGAAGTACGGGAGCTAGTTCAGGTGTATTAATACGTCTATCAGTCAGTTAAAAATATGGCGAGATGATTGCGACGAACATGTTAAAAGTTGAGAAGCTAAAGCATCTACTGTTGTACATGTTACAGATATTTATAATAAAAATGTAATAGTACTGAAGTGGTTGGCTTTCTGAGGTAGTCTGAAGACATATATTGAAATGAACTCAACAAGGACATTTCATCATAGTATGAAAGAAAATTCGCTTCGATAACCTTGCGAAGAGTTGGAAAATCACTGAGTTAAGAATTAAAATGTATGGTTGGAGTGCTATTACACTAAACCGGTACCGTATTAAGACACACATTGTAGGAAAGCGAACAGGACGAAGCACGTACCACTGTATGACATTTATTAAACTGTATGAATAAGAGATGTTTGTGTCAGGTTATATGCGACGTAACTTACCTATGACCACAACTCACTTCGGAAATAAAAATAGAACAAGATATGTTTGATAATTCCTGTAACTAGTGGGACTGGAAGCAGTGAAGAAGGATTTTATCTACATCAGTGAATAAGTTGTGATGAGATGTGAGCTCGTGTTGTACAACTTCGACTAGCCCTGCGGTAGTTTTACCTCTGTTGGCGATATCTTCGCCGGTGATGACTACCACTACCGCCATGTCAATGACTATGATGGCGCATGGGACTACATTGTCAAAACTGACAATATATGTGATTAAGTAAATGAAGCATGGATGATGTTTCTGTTACGAGGCCTAAGTTTGCATTGTGACGAAATGAAGTTGTTGAGTGCAGTAAACTAAGGTTTTTTGTTGCTTAATCAGGCAATATATGGACATGACTGATTATTTTTAAATGAAGACTGAATATTTTTTTTCAAGGGATGCGGTGTGTAATGCCCAGGTCTTGCCTGTCATTGAACTCAAGATATTCAGACTTAATGTCTTGTGTGTTAGTATGTGAATATTATTTCACTCGAGGCGACAAGCCTTGCCTGCCGAGAGTCTGCGACGCACGTCCGTTCGTGGCCTGACATTTCCCAAGTGTTGACGACATTTCTCCTGCAGTGCGGCCACAGTGGAGGAGAGTTTTCCTAGAAGCGTAGACTTCGTCCATTTGACGACTGTGTTATCACAACATAGCCACATAGTGCGTGGGCGTGGTCCATAGCCAATCATGAGGTGTCTGCAGCATCTACCAACCGTTAAGCCACTCCCCCTTGGTAGGTACTACTTCTGGAGGGAAGTTCCCTTTCCACGGAAGTCCATGAGTTATATTCTCTTGCACGCCATTCCGAGGTATCTTTGGTCTTTTACTCTAAATGTCTACAAGGAGGAACTGCTGCTGGGACGACCCGAAGCCTTTGCCAGATTCCACACCCTCAGTATAGCCACCAGAGTAGAACATGAGATTGGTTTTGCTTTTGATAGTTAGTTTTGCTATGTGATATCAGCTTCGCATTCAAGTAAGTGATAGTAATTGTAAATAGAAAGTGAATTGTTAATTAAAAACTATTAACTGTCGCTCGGTCCTTTATTTTGTCGGTGTTCTTAATAATTTATGTCAGGGACAGCCCCGACATAACAGGTGTTTGTTTTACAAGTAGTTGATTATACAGATTGAATGTACATACATTTTTATAATTAGGTAAATGTGATTCATCACGTGACTAACAGCCAATTAAATTACTTGCTGGGTTGTGTAGGGGAGGTGAAGGGATAATAGGGGAGGGGGTTTGGTGACTTAATATATTCACTTAAAAAGTGGTGGGGGGAGTCAGTGTGTGGATGGAGCTCGTCCGAGTAAGACGTGTCGGTAGTTGTTTGGAAATTGGGGCCAAGGTCTATAGTCAAGATCATCCAAGATGACGTTCGGGTTTAAGGTCAAGTACCCTAACTGAAGAATCCACATCCGAACTCCAGGGCCAAAAAATACCAAACACTACTGCTTTTGTATCATCGCAATTTGACTTTAGCTGATTAAATATGGCTTAATTTTTACTAGTGTAACAACATATTTGGAAATGTTACATGCGTGTTCTAGTTTTCTGTGTTTTTGTGTCGTTGCTGTAAATTTATAAAATCCATAGTTTTACTATAGGCAAGGAATCTGCAGAAGAATACAGCTATCCAAAAAATAATATCGTAGAAATAACAGGTTGGAAAGCCCAAATTGTATACAATATTCATAACAATTCATAATTAGACCGAGACCTTTTTGGAGGCATTTCCTGACGGTAAAATATGTCGAAGACACATGTGAACGAAACTGTTAAAAGTGTTCGTTGTTTGCGTTTTGTAAAATCAACCCTCTAACATAAATTAAATCGGTAGATGGATCAATGAGATCGTTCGAAAAGTGGCGACAGTGCATTTCAATCAACATTTTTGATTGATAGAGAAAGAAAGGGTTTACAGGAAAGAAAAGTTCGCTTTTTGTGATACTCTTAGTGTGTTGGTTCTTATTGAAAATCATTTTGTAGTAGTTTCAAACTTTCATTAATAATGTCTGTTGTTATGCAACCTTTTTAACGTACTGTGAGCTGTTTGTTTACCACATGGACGCAGGCTCGGCACTTTCGTCATTCAGTAGACATGTAGACCCTTTATGTCGTATCATTGATCACACATTCACCGAGTGACAACTGTGAAATAGTATAAATGATACTAATTATGACAGGTTAATAAGGAAAATACGAATATAACCTTGTAAATTACAGACGTATATTAGAAGTACTGATGTATAATGTGCCATACTAATTTTTAATTTTGTATTGCAAACGTTCTGCAACGAAGTTTGTGAGCGTTTTGCCCAACATGTGGGTATTCTCACACACGTCTTCAACTATGTAGGGTCGTATGTCAGGATCAGGAAATATCGGGCCAAGAATGTTACAACAGTGAAGCCTTCCCTTGACATTGGTTTGCTGAATTATTAAAGAGTTGTGTTTACAGTTTTTTTACTAAATGTGTCTCGTGAACGAAACCCATAAAAAAACATTTACAGGAAATTTTGGCGCGATTCATGGACGCCTGCCACTTGGTTAGAGGTTTCTCGGCTATCATTGCTTGGGCGTCTGGCTCATGTGGCGAAGCAAGGATAGGTGGTTTTATCCTAGCGCTTAGTACGACACAAATAACTAATAGTCGCCTAGTCGGGTAAACGAATGATTCGGAGCGTACGTTTAGTTCTATATGTGTCATTATCCGACGAATTTCTGACTATAACTTAGTTACACAAAATAATATCAATTTGGTTTAATATATAAACTTATTCGGAACACACCAAGCATGTTAGGCAGAAGCTGACAGTCCTGTATACGGTATTGCCACTTGTGCGGCGACATCCGTTGCGCCTCTTCAAGCAATGGCGTAACACGTTCTGTGAACATTAACACCGCAAGTGTTGCCTGTTTTTAGACCAGCACGTCTAATAAACTACTGTGATTACAAGGTTATGTTAGTATTTTTATATTACTTTTGTATCATGATTATTATTGGTACTATTTCGCAAATGTCATTCTGTGAATGTGTGATAATTTACACAACATACAAGATCGGAATACCAAGTAAACGAAAGTACAGAGCACTGTGCCTTTATGGTAGACAAACCACCTGGCGTGCGTTACACAGGTTGCATAGCGGCAGGCGTCATTATGAAAATTTGAAAAGACTACAAAATGAATTTCGACGAGTACAAATACAGTGTTATACAAAGGCGACCTTTTTTTGTTCCTGTCAAACTATTCATTCTTAATTTATAAAAAAATGTCTATTAAAATGCACGGTTACCACTTTTCCAACGATTAAAATAACACTTTGACCGATTTTATTAATGCTAGATACATGCATTTACAAAACGCAAACACTTTAAACAACTTCGTTCACATAAACGTTATAAGAATATGTGGTATTTAATATCACATAGTTTTCTACGTTCACCATAACATTCCCAAATCTGTTATTCTACGGGTACGTACTGCCCTGAATAGTAACTTAGGGTACAAATCCTACATACTTTCGACATATTTTGCCGTCAGGAATCGCCTCCCAAAACATGTCGGTCTAATTAAGAATCATTCTCTATATTGGTTTTTCTCTCGCCGATGTCTTCTTAAGGGCAGGTGGATGGTATTAATATTATGCGTTAAGTACATCGATGGAAATGTATGCACATTTTCGATGATAAATACTGTTAATTAATAACGAATTTCTACACATTTATAGAACCAAATATTAAAATAAACATAGCTTATGCCACATTTTTGTACACATTATTTTGTAATTCAACACAAGCATTATTCAAAAAATAGTTACGTCTCGAACAGAAAGTATCTGGACTGTTTTGCCTTTTTAGACTGTCTTAAAAATGGATACGGCTTGTGACAGTAATTCTGTTAGGTACATGTCGTTATGCTAAACATTGTTAAACTCCAGAAAGTTATGATAAAAATAAACAAATATGATACACTGTTTAGGATTACGTGTGTGCTTGCTGCATATTATGCGTGTGTGTGTGTGGGTAATACGTGTGCTTACACATGCATATGTATGTCTATGAATATGTTTATGTGTTAATATGCAATTTTGTATATATATATATATATATATATATATATATATATACACACACACACACACACACACACACACACACACACACAGCGTGTGGGCCAGGATTCCACAGTTAATTTGTCAAACTTCGGGGCGGGATAGTGTACGTACGTAAAATAAAGGCGTGTTACATTGACCAACACTATTGTGTGGTGAATATTATGGGAGCTACACGACGTTGAAAATAAAATTTTGAAATACATTTTTTTTTAAATACCAGATATTATAAGAGATGGAGCCACGTAAATTGGCATAGAGCTCTAAGAATCGGATCAAATAAATGTGTGAAAATGTGGTTGACGCAACGTTCCCCTTCACTGCTTATGTTGGGGTTACAAAATAAATTTTTGTAAATAACTTTTAAATACTAAGCTGTAATAAAATATTAGATAAATATCATTGCTAATCGCGCAAAATTAAGGGGAAAGTACCAGATGTGTTAATTAACTCCAGTAAACCGTTTTCGAGAAAATGCGAATCAAAATACGACGGAGCAGAGTAACCCCGCAGAGGTAGACAACACAACGGCTTTCTGAGCCAAGATAATTGAAGCATTGAATGGTTAAATTGAGTACAGTAGCGAGAGGAACATCCACATCTGGGCCCACCACAATCCCCACCACATGCACCCTATAGGCAGCCAAGTGCGCTACAGTGTCAATATGTGGGCTGGGATTGTCAACAACAATTTGTTGGGACCTTATTTGCTACCTGACTGCTTCAGCGGTATTGCTGGAATTGCTGGAGGAAGTAGCATTGGCAATTCGCTGCACCATGTGGTCTCAGCACGATGGTGCACCACCACATTTTTTTCTGCTGCCGTATGCCACCATCTTAACGCCACGTTTACAGGTTGCTGGATGGGCAGAGGAGACCCATTCATTGGCCGGCTCGATCTCCATACCTGACTCCATTGGATTTTTATTGAGTAATGTCAACTCCCTGATTTACATGACGCATGTGACTAGCCAGGAAGATCTCGTCGCACGTGTGATAACCAAATTTGATTGTGTACGTGCTATACCAAACATTTATGTACGAGTCCAGGCCAACCTGTTCAGCCGTTGGCAGCTGTGTGTTGAAGTAGGGGGACGGCAATTCTAACTGTTATTGTAAATACGTTTTAATGCTCGTAAATACGTATGTAGTGCGTGCAATTGCATTGTTCCTATTTGTGCTGTATTCCTTGTTCTGTACACGTGATCTCTTTTATGTAACCATTAAGACAGTGATTGGTGTCGGCAGTTACCGCTAGCCAGCGTGTTTGCAGTACGCCACTGCTCCATTTCCACCTCATTACAACTTTATTAGTTCTCAAGAAATTACTGTTAAGAGGCTTATGTAACGAACGTAATTTCCCACGTGTGAGTCGCGAAATCGGCGGGTGATTAGGCCGACTTTGCCACACGTGACGTACTAATTGGCGGGTAGAATTTTTTCTATTATTAATTTTTCTGTATCATTTTGAGCAGTGATTCTACACTTTTATTTGTAGGTAGTATCAAATACCTCATAATTTCGGCTAACGTTGTCTATTTGCATGTATTTGTTCTTAAGAAATCGAGTTGTACTTTTTGCGGACGTTAGAACAAAAGAATGCGGTTTTCAGCTTCTTTGTGGTGCCCCAAAAACATGATTATAACAAGAATCCTGCATGTTTAGGCGTTATTATTATTTAAAGTGTGTGTTATTTTTGTAGATACACGGGTTTAGCAGTTTCGCGTGAAAATAAAACGAAATCACTTGGCCACCCTACAGCATCGTTCATACAACACGTGTTAGTTGTCATAACGTCACCGAAATCTCGCAACTGTACTAAATATAACTATTCAATGCTGCAATTAACATGTCTCAGAAAACCGATGCCATTGCGTCTTCGTATTTTGATTCGTATTTTCTCGAAAGCGGTTTACCAGAGTGAATTAACACATGAGGTACTTTCTCCTTAATTTTGCGCTATAAGCAATGATATGCATTTAGTATTTAAATATAGCGTAGTATTTAAAAGTTATTTACACACATAGATTTTGTAACCCGTACTTAAGCAATTAAGGGGAACGTTGCGTCAACCACATTTTCACAGATTTATTTGTTCCGATTCTTAGAGCTGTGTGCCAATTTTGGTGGCTCCATATCTTATACTTTCTAGTTTTTTTTTTTTTTTTTTTTTTTTCAAAAAATGTATTTCAAAATCTTGATATCAAAGACTTGTAGCTTCCTATAACTCACCAGACAATAGTTTTGATCAGTGTAACCCCCTTTTACTTTACATAAACAATCCCGTTTAAGATTGGCACATAAATTCTGGTCCACGCTGCGTGTGTATGTGTGTATATATATATATGTGTGTGTGTGTGCGTGCGCGTGCGTGTGTGTGTGTGTGTGCGTGCGCGCGCGCGTGTGTGTGTGTGCGTGCGCGCGCGCGTGCGTGTGTGTGTGCGCGCGCGCGTGCGTGTGTGTATAATGAATATGGAAGGGAATTTACCATTTATTAGTTGTATTATCTCCTTATTTTGCTTAAAAATAATTTTAATGGTACATTTAAATATTTATATTCACTTCTTGACTTTGACTCGCATTCGGGAGGACTTTGGTTCGATCGCCGGCTCCGGCCATCCTGATTTCGGTTTTCCATGGTTCCCCGAAATCACTCCAGGCGAATGCTAGGATAGTTCCGTAACAAAGGCCATGGTCGACTCCACTCTCGGATCCTGTCACTGCATCAAGTTGTATGTTACCGTCTCTAATGACATCGCTGTCGACGAGACGTAAAGTCCACTTAACCTTACCTTATTGACTTTGAATAAATGTAAGAAATTGCAAACTGAATACTTAATGGATTTTCTGTAATAACAAATTCAATGTATGTAAACAGGTATATGATATTTATTGTTGACTTGATTTTATGGAATTTGAAATAAATATATTTAAATCGTTAAAACACTAAGAATTCATCCAGAATTCTTTGATAATATCAGAACCCTTTTCAGCGATCATAATCACTGGGGCATTTGTATTTCCGCTTACCAGCGTTGGCATAACCGATGCGTCGATTACCCTAAGTCCGTTTATACCGTACACTTTGAGATTTGGATCTACGACTGCACTAGGATCCCAGCTAGGGCCCATTTTACATGTACCGACCGGATGGTATATGGTTACAGAATAGTGTCTGATAAGGCATTCCCAGAATGCGTCTGTGTAAGCAGGAAGGTGGCTGCAACCAGGGTAAGGTATTTCGTGCATGCGACTGCCAAAGCGTTGAAAGGCTGCTGTTCGACTCATGGCGAGAGCCATCTTCACGCCCTCCACTAAAGTGGCCATGTCAGAGGGATGAAAGAAATAATTTGGATAAATGAGGGGATAGTCGAATGGATTCTTGCTTCTTAATTTTATAAAACCCTTACTTTTGGGGCGAAGAAGAACAGGAAATACGCTCCACACATCTGCATTGTTTATTGGTTCATACACTATGCGATAAAATTCTTCAGTTATACCATGTGCTTTTCTTATTTGTCGTCCACCATCCGAGTTTGTGGATCCTGAAATGAAATGAAATTCAATGTCTGGGTAATCATCTGATGCATTGACATATTTAGTATTAAGAAATGCTAAGCCTTCTACACCTCCAAGAACAGTAAGTGGTCCATCCCCAAACATGGCATAGTTAAGAACCGAGAGAACGTTTTCATACCGTGACTGTACAAGCGAAATAGATTTATTTATTATGAAAGTGAAACCTCCTAGGCCAATGTGATCTTGAAGATTATGCCCCACTTTTAAATCTTGTAAAACCGGAATATTCAACTTCGTTAAGTCTTCCTTAGGACCTACACCGGACAACATTAATATCTGAGGTGAGTTGACAGATCCGCCTGATAGAATAACTTCTTTTTTTGCCCTAACAACGTGCAATTTTCCGTCTCTGAAAAACTCGACCCCATAAGCCACTTTAGTGAGCGGGTTAATAAGCACACGGGTCACATGCGCGTTCATAGCCACGTGCAGGTTCTTGTTGAGACGCACTGGCCTGAGAAAAGCTTTGCCAGTGCTACAGCGGGAGCCACGGCGAATGGTGCCCTGCGGGATCATGAAGCCAGTCTGGAATTCGCCATTAATGTCTCTGTTCTCGTAGCCCATTTCTTCGCCAGCCTGTACAAATGCTGCTGCTAGGGGAGTGTGCCAAGGTGCTTCCTGCACCGTTAGGTACCCACCCATCGAATGGTAGGGAGTTCTTGCCAAATATGGGTTACGGTTGTCTTCCGACTTCTTGAAATAATACAGAACATCTTCGTAGCCCCAACCAGTGTTACCGAGAGATTTCCAGGTATTGTAGTCTTGTTTGTTGCCTCTCACATATAGCATGTAGTTCAGGACACTGGAACCGCCAATCACCTTTCCGCGCGGCCAGTTACATCGTCCGTTCTTCATTCCTGCACAGAAACCAATAATTTTGAATTATAGACAGACATACGGAAGATAAAACTAACACATAATAGATTGAGGTTTATGTGGAAAACTGATTTTATCTTAAGTAGAATAAATTGTTCAACCGCTGCAAGGCAAAAATAGTCACGCTGTGTGTGGGGGGTGGGGGGTAGGAGGCGGTGTTTGGGGGGGGGGGTAGCTATAAAACGGACCTACCATACGAATACAGAATCAGTGCAAATTTTTCGAACTTTGTATTAATAAAAGATTTTAGTAGCTGAAAACCTACATGGTAATCAAAATGTAGCATAACGTCCATGTTGGGAGAAACATAACTAAACCGTACATGGTAATGATTGATGAGTGTCCGAATAACTTAACGACGTCTAGTCGTGTCCCATTATCTATCAAGTAGCTAGATATATACATGTAAATCATGCCAAAGAATCATGTGTATACCTTACAAAGCATTTAGGTTGATCTCATCTCTATGTGGCCGGACAATATCATGTTATCCAGGACTCGAGGTTGAGGTGACTCTGCCATCTTGGATTTCATAAAAGTGGCCATCTTGCATGCTGTCACCCCATTCACGATAGTGTTGTTGATTAATGGTTTTTACGCACTATTCGCAATTTAGTTCTAGGAGAATAATTTTGCAATTTTGATTTGGTGGTATAAATATTATTTTTTAGTTTTTTTTTTTCTCGTGACAGTTTATTGGTCGACATCGTATTGCTTGCTTACAACTGACATTTTATTTTTATACTTCATTTGTTTATAGTGCTACAAACATGAATTTCTTGTAACTTCCGTCCGTTTTCGGCATGTGTGCTAGTGTAGTATACAGCAGTACTGTTAGATATGATGCAGGTTTCAACATCACTACATTTCTTAATGTATTCCGTTTGCGTGTGTAATAAGAGACTCTCTTACTCTCGCTAGCTCTCACTCAGAAACGTAACATTTTGTAAGTAAATCACGTAGAACTGTATTTCGGCTTATGTAAAAAAACACATCAGCACAAATTAATATTTAACATTGAATGCTAACAAGCTGACTGTTTTATTTATTTCACATTTGCGTGTATTTCAAGACAGACGAAACTGTATGGGACGAAACTAAAAAATGTAGCTATTTGTTTAATGTAAGTCTTTATAAACATATCCATAGACATCCAGTAACTATTTCATCGCGGAGAACATTGCGAAACATTCATTTTTTATCCTTACGATTAATAAAAGTGATTTGAGTATGATTTAGAAAAGTGTATAGCGACACAAGGTGCGAAATCAGCAGCAACCAAGTAGTTTTAAACATGAATAAAAATTGAAGATCTATAAGAACGATTTCCCTTTCAAAGACGAATACAACATTGCCCTTACCAGCAGCATGTACTTGAATCCAGCAGCCAGCACAAATTGACTGCAATTTATGTTTTTAGCAGATTACTTGAGAACTAAAGGTGGCCGACCACAGTGCTACCTAGCAACAACGATAGAAGTGAATCTGAAATAAGATATTTGCCTGCGATCGTTGTGTTTCAATTGCATACCTATTACTCCGATTTTTAATTTACACATGGAAGCTATGCACTGGTATATTTTTCTTACTTGTCCGCAATTATTTTATTTATTTTGGTAGTTACGTGTCCTCGGTTAGTACAGTGCCTTGGCAAGGTAGACGGTGGAAAGAGGGAGGGAGTTGGCCAGGGTCTTTATTAAGAAACCATTCTATCGTTTGCCTGGAGTGATTTCAGAAAACCCTGGAAAACTGAAATCAGGATGGCAGGAGGCGGAAATGTAACTGGGTCCTCCTGAATGTGAGGCGAGTATTTTTACTATTGCTCTACCTCGCTCGGTGATCATCTCGCTCTGATTCACCTGGCTTGGTTAGGACTGATTAATTGTTTAAACATTATGTTCCTTCATTCATAAACTTTTGAAGAGAGCCTTTAGTTCTTATGCATGTCGAAGAAAGGCCGGACCACACTCGCAAATAGCATGAAAATAATAGTGACTTAATTATAAAAAAAAACACATTTATCATAACTTATCATAAGTACAAAATTATGTACATTAATAGTATATATGGTTTAACATATTGTTGTCATGCAGGTCGTTAGAAACGGAGTACATGATTCAGACAAATAGGAAACGGGGAGGAATAGGCTTTTGCCTGTACGCAGGAATATTGTAGCATTTATCTGGAGTAATTTCGCATAATTGTGGAAGACTGAAATCTGGGTGGCCAAACAGAGAATCGAGTTGTTGTCTACCTGAATTCGAGCCCATTATGATATCTGCTGTTTATGATTTAGGTATTTTTCAAGTATTTTGTGTTACAATTTAGAATGTCGGTTATCCACGAAATAATTTATACGACTTTCTACAAATGTAGTAAGCCTATGCCAAACCCATCTGCTACAAGCATTAAACTAACCTATACATGGACAATTAATATCGCCATATTATGACATAGTTCACATCAAATAAAATTTCTAGGCCTAGCTCTGAGAAAAACAAGTCACCTATCCTCCCAACTTCGAAACTTAAGTCACTCATAGTTTCCAAATAACGGCAATTTAAATATTTTATATTAGCGTGTAATAAATACCAAACACGTTTTAATGCATACAGTTCAATTACGAAAATAAATACATAAAGGTCTCTATGACTACTGTTCTGTAATATATCATTACATAAATTAACTATCGTATTTAGTTTTCGGGAAAAAATATACACTACCCAGGCCATGTAGGTTTACATGCTTACAAACGTGGCGAACTGCTTAGTTTGAAAATTGTGTCTACTTTTTTATTTTAATTACTTTTTGTAACTTCAATTTTGATACATTTCCACAAAACTCTCTACACTCACAGAAGCTGTTGGGAGCGTAAATATACCTATAAGTTGCCGTTTTTACTAACCATACTTTACACTCTAAAAATTTTTTGTAAAATTTACAAGGATTTTATTTGTGCTTTTACAAATCCTTGTGAATGTACAAATATTTTCTTCGTAAAATCGCTCGTTTGTAAAGTTACAAAGGTAAATTTTGTAATACTACATAGGAATTCCTTGTACTTGTACCTACAGTTCCTGCCCTGAACATTTTTTTCTTTGTAGTTTTACATACTTTTGTAAATGTATAAAAGTTTCCCTTGTAAAATGGTGTGTTTTTAATGTTACTAGGATTTTCTTAGTATAAAAAATACGTAGTCTACCAAAATCACAGTTTCGCGGAAAAATTTCATTGTTTTACAAAAATCACTTATTTTGTAGTACATTTTTCTGGAATATAGTGAATTTTCTAATGACTGCATGATTTAAAATAGAAAATTAAAATATTAAACTACCATTGAACTTACTGTACATTGAATATATACAAATAAACTAAAATCACATAGCACAGAAGTCAAGATGGTCTAGAAGAAGCATATTAGCTATGCGCGGGGACGAGGGTTCAAATCCGAGCGTCTGCTTGAAACTGTTTTTAGTGTAATATTTGTTAAAAGTTATTTAATATTTAAGTTAGGTGTTACTATTAAAATGAAATGAGTACCTAAAATATAATTTTTTCTTTGTTGCAAGCACTACCACAATGCTATCGCTTGTAATTTTACAAACATATACTTTGTATTTTTTTACAAATACCAACCTTTGTAGTTTTACAAGATATTTCTTTGGAAACTGGATTTCCAAAGATTCTCTTTGTAAATGTAGTTTAGGAAGTGCATGCTGTATCCTGAAAGATAACATTTCGAACCTGCTCGGGAGTTCTACGCACAATTCTGAATGATTTGATTTTGAATTGTTGTAATATATTTTGTCTAGTCCGTGAAATGACTGAGAAAATCGTAAATACTGGAAGGAGAAAGCTTTGAATGGTGATTTTTTTACACGTAAAATTATCGATACCACGTTTCTAAAACAAAAACTGTTATTGAACTCCAAGCATTTTTCAGTGTTTTGCTTTAATATAATTGTTTAAACTCTAGTTTCATGGCCTCGTACATCCCTTAATATTCTCTGACTATAAATTATCATTCATAATGTACACGTAACTATTCATGAGAAGCAGCTTCCTGAAGTTTGTTCGATTAATTCCCCTTACAACCTGTTTGATAATAGGTATAAAAATGTACACATTTTATTAAATTGCATTAAATGTGTAAATACCATTTTTGTATAAGATTTTACATTTGAAATTATTTGTACTGCATGAATGTTTTATCATATTTTACATTACAGTAATTTTTAATGTAAAACAAATATTAATTTAATTATTTAGTGTGTCATTTGACACAAATCAAACCTATCACAATACACTTACACACAAGGTGTCCCATATGCCAGGAAACGTAAGGAAAATAAATAGTTTCAATGTGTGTTCGAAATGACCGCCATCCTGTACAAAACGATAGCGTAGCCTTTGCACCCAATCATGGAGAACACACCGAATATTATCTGTTGTGATTTGTGAAGCTACTTGAGTGATCCGGTACTGTAGAGGAGCACAGGATCGATTCTTCATCGGGTACATCAAGGATTTAAGGTGGTCCCATAGATAAAAGTCCAGAGGCGTTAGGTCTTGGCTTCGTGCTGTCCATTCCACGTCTCCCCGACGTCACAGCCAATGTTCAGGGCTCATCGAGCCAGCTCCTAACCGTCAAGCTATATTGGGCTGGAGCTCCATTAGGTTGGACCCATGCCGGAAATTCCCCTTCTTCGTTCTGGACTCATAATAATGCTGCATCACAAAGCATGTTCAAGTATTGCATACCTGTCACTGTAGTGTGGAAAAAGAAATTGCCAATAACCCTATCCTTCTATATTCCGCACCTAACCATGATAAGATCAGTACCCTGTTTCTTTGCTGGTTCCATTCTATGAGTGTTGTTTTCAGACTAGTAACGCGGGTTTTACGATTTACTTCACCAGAGACATAAAAGTTCGCTTCGTCACTGAACAGTATGACGTTTGGAAGGATAGGATCTTCAGCTGAATTTAATTCGACGATCTGACTCATTCTCGCTTAACTTCTTCAGAAGTTGTAGTTTGTACGGGTGTTTTTACACGCATTTAAATTCTCGCGTGAAAGCTGCTTTTGGGTACACTCGTTTCAGTGGCCATTTCCCACAAAGATTTTCTTGGACTTCTTGCAAACTTAGCAATAATTGAAACTGTTGATGTTTCGTCCGTAGACCGTTGTGAGATACTACTACAAGGTTTATCTTAGTAGAAACCTGTTTGCTTAAAATGTTTCACGAATTTGTACACGTACAAGAATGTGGTTTATTGGCGTTCGAGTTGCAGTGTGTTGGATTCATCAGCTACGTCTCTCAAACTCTTCCCCGCACAACAAGATCACCTGGATGCGTTCCCCTGTGCTCAAACCCATAATTTATTGGTCAGTCTTCAACAAACACACGAAAATTGTATTTCCTCTTCACTTATGGGACATGTGTGCGTGTGTGTGTGTATATATATATGTTTAATGTGTAAATACGTACACATATAATATGCGTCGGTGTGTGCGTGTGCGCATGCCGCAAAACATAAATTTTTAATGTGTCACGAAAACTGTGAAGATAATTTATGAATAATTCAGTTACCATAAATAACGTTAACAACATTGAAATGCACATTTGAATGGAATGTTTAGTGGCAATGCCTAAGTTCTCACTTATATTGAAAAAAAAAATATGAGAGGAAAACTGGGTTAATTCGTACAATACAAAACCTTACGTCAGACTTCAAAACTGAATTTGAAAGGAGTATAAAATCAAGTACCTATACAACAAAATAGCACTGAGAACAGTTCTGTTGAGAAGTGTTAGGAGAGCTAACATTACTTTTGCTGTACATGCTACAACTATGGAAGATAAATGCAGAACAATTCGTAGAAAAACAGTTTGCATAGGATTGTTAAAGCAGACAAGACCTGAAAAATCATTATATCATGCCCGATTGGGTTTCCTTTTATAGGAATGAAATAATTAGTAACTGAGAATTGCAAAAAAGACGCCAATCTGATTTACGGTAGAACATATTTCAGGAGAATAGCCAAAATGTGGCATGTAGAGATTCCACAGGAGTAAATATTATGTAAGATCAGGTGCAAAATAGAAAATTGATCATGCTAGAAGTGTACTGATAACTGTTATAGTCATACAGCACGTTGCAACAAACCATAGGTAAAACGCGTTGCCGACATTCAGTGGAAGGACAACTGAAAATCCAATCCATTTTTCAATTCAATTCAGTTCAAAGAGTAAAGTGTTTTTTTTTTACATATTTCCAGCGATATAATGAAATGTGTAGGTTTCACATTGAAGTTATATTATGGATGTGATGTAAACAGTAGAAAACTTTCACTACAGTAAATGTAATAAAAATTTAAGAATACATATTTTAGTTAATTTCGGTGTTTCCAAGTATTTTGAGAGCTAAAATGTACCAAAAACTTTAAACCACCGTGGTTGTTTGATTCAGAATTCACTGATTTTTTCCTCGCTCTGTTACCAATTAATTTCGTAGTTCAGTATGTTACTACTTAAGTAACATCAGATAGCGGTATTTTGAAAAAGAATTGGAAAATACATATAACATCACTCAGTAAGTTTTAATGTAAGGAACATCCTAAACTACCACCATTGCGTAAGTACTGGCTGAATCCATCACAAACAAGCGAGTACCTATTAGTGGACGGTAGAAATCCTTGTGTTATTTTCACAGCAGGAAATTACCAACAGCCTAAGAGAAGCTTGAAACAAGGTTAACAGGTAAAGGAAGCCAGTGCGCATACATTGTTACAGTAATAATGACACAGGTGACCACAATAATTTCAAGGTTGAAGCCAATAAATGTGAACATCATCAAGGACATATTCATATAGGTCACAGTCTTGAGGAAGTCTTAAACAATTACAAAATGTTACCTGTAGCGGTACTTCATTCTCCGCACAGGTACTGCCGTTTTCGTCTTAAATGCAGTGCAGTATCAGTGCTATAATATCTTTTTTTAAGGATAACCAAACTTTCTAAATTATTTAAGTTATTAGTTGAAAAACAGTAGTAAGGTTGTATATCAGAAAGAAGTCGCAGCAACAGTATTCGAAGACAAAAACAAAGTTGTTTGGTCAGGGTAATATCTGTGAGTAGACTAAACACTCGCGGAAGTTTTAACCAGTTATTTACGTACAGTCGTGCTACAAGAACCATTACATTTGAATTTAGTCGACATTTCTGTTTTTTTTTCTTATAGAGAGATGTATTGAGTATATTTTAAAAGTAAACTAAACTAATTTGATCGAGAGACTCAGTCAATATAGTTTTGAATAAATTTGCACTCTTAAAATAACGAAATTAAGAAAGTGAGTTGTGTGCTACCTGAAAAAATGTCTGAATTTAACAGCATAAGATAGCAGCTTGGCCAGAATAAATAATTTGATATCAAGACAACCATCTCAGCTGTGAGAAACATGCACCGCATGTTAGTTTGTGAAGTGGCTGAAGAAAACATCACAAGCTACATTGCGATTTTATTGTAAGAACGTACAACAAAACTGCAGTTTCTTTATACGCAGTGGAAATTTCCATATTCTGTATTTACGTGTGAGTTTTCTTTTAAATGCATGGGGCCATGCCGAACCAAAACCTTACACAACTTCATTGCGTGAATGGCAGTAGTGTAGAAATGCTAAAAGCGGGATTGGATTGACCTTATTATTCACTTTGCGTCTAAAAATATTTTTTACTGTTACAAAATGTTCCGAAGCTGATGAAAATGGTATCTGCTAAAGAGCACACATTTCCAATTGTTCAAGTTATGCCTTTGTCCACAATAATGTCTGCAGCACACATTTTGTTGGAACAGTGAGGCTGTTACCCGGAAGAATCTTTACGCATGTTATAATTGTTGGGTTGATCGGACGAGTGATCATTTAAAAATGAACTGCCTACATGTCCTTTCGTTTCCTTATTTGTTATATATTGACATTGCTGTTTACATAAGTATTAATTTACACTACATATTAACGCCACAAATAGAAGCACACCTTTCATATACATGCACTGACTTATATAAAAGCACAATACAAAAGGTGGTATGTATAACTGATGAAACATTGAGTGATTGTGACAGCCAGTTTATACAATTCAACATATAACACAGATATACAAGTAGTGTAACCATGATGCATGGCCACACAAGCAGCGATTCTGTCATGTCATGTGTCGTAAAAAATGCTGAAAGTCTCTCTTGAGTTCTTTTATTCTGAACTCACTTATTTCTGAGCATTGCTGGGCGATGGTAGTTACTGGACTGGGCTAGTCACATTATATTCCAAAGTCCTCGATGTGTTGCTTTAGTAATATGAGTGCACATTTTATCATGCTGGAAGAATGGTTCTTACAGTATGTTGACACATTATCGGAGGATAGGATTAACATCAACAACTTGAAAAAATAAATTATCGTTCACATTAATTTATTTTATGTGTATCTTCTCATAATTATACTAAAATGAGGAATCATTCTCAAAATATTAACTTGAGGCAAATCATAAGGAAACAAGAACACCATGGCACTAATAGAAACTGATGATTGTAAAACGTTGTTATTTATTATCACAAACCTGAAGACAGCTAATGTGATACAACCTCAAGTAAAATGAGTGTAAAAATTTGATTCTGCTTATATGATCGTTTTGTCCAACCAACTGGCATACGTAATTATATCAGATCATCCAATTTTAAAAGCACAAACATACATACGACGATGGTAAATTTTTTTACGCATGTTTGAGTAGATATTTCAGCTATCTAATTTTACATTTTCTTTTAAACTGTTTTATTGTTTGCAGTGTAACTTTTTGTTATGAAAAACTAACTACAACTTCAATTCGCTTTATACATTTTACACTGCTTTCGCGCGATAGTAGATTTTTTAAGGCGTCGAATGAAATTCGAAATGTAAGAATTTACTCGGAGTCATGGATGCTTGACGTAACTGCATCGCTGCGTCACTTGCGCCTCTGCGTTCCTTGCATTGCATATAAATCCCGGCCAAACGTTATCGCATTATGGAATTATGAACGAGTAAAAACTTTTACCGATAGCTTTGTGTAGCTCTCAAAAACGTGGTCTTCAGAGCTGATTAACGTGAAATGATGTGAGTATGCAACAACGTCGAAATTAAGGAGCGGGCGAAACAGGAAGTCCGCGAGAAAATCCTCCAGCCAGATGCATTGTGCCGTACGATTGCCGCATGTGAAAACTTGGGAATAACCCGCCGGATATCAAATTCAGGCTTGTTATCGAACCCGAATCGTAGTGTCGGTAGATGAGCGCTCTGGCGTACATCGCACAACAATTTGCCCCTAGAAACTTTTCTAGCTGCAAGATCGCGAAATGGTGAGACTCAGATAGAGTAATGGTTAGTAGCTAGTCTCTTCTCTGTCTCAGCTTGATTGTCGAGTTATCTGTGTAGGCTAATGACATCGGGAACGTGTACATCCTCCCCTCCCCCACCATAACAAGAAGGGCCATGCTGTGACGTAGGCGTATGACAAGTTGTCTAACTACAGGCGTAGAGAGTAGTTGCCTAACTACATGTGTTTTGTATACTAGAGCTATAGTGCTGCGATCTAACAAGTAAGAGACAGACCAGAGTTGGCTGCGACTCATTCTTAAGGAATCGCCGCGTATCTCCTGGCTTTGGCTACATTGTCTCCGAGAAAGTTCATCTGAATTTCTTCGAAGGCGCATACGCTGTGTTTTATGCATAATTAATACACTTGTAGGTGCTAAATCTACCGGGCTATTTAACATTAATGCTTCTTATAGTGAAAATAGATTAACAAACTTGAATAAGAGCTATCAATTCTCAGAAATTAATGTTTGCCACTCAAGTAGCCTAAGTGTGAAAATGTGAAATCACCTTCGCCGTGACTAGTAGCCCCCTACGTACTTCCTTTCAGGTTTGTACGGTCCTTAACTGAGTTATTTTAGTGTTATCTCCTTTTAATCCTGTACTTGTGGAAACACTGTACCGATACGTACTGAACTCGTGCCAGTATCTAGAATAATTCATTATTACTTAGGAACCAATATTCTTGTAGATACGTCACAAATTATTTCAATATTCTATAAACCGTTTTCAATTACGAATTCCAGTGGAACATTTTGACTCTTTCAGCTCATGAAGAGGTTTAACGATCGTTGTAAATACACTCAAAAAGTGGGTAAGAAGCATACAGAGCTGGGAAATTAATATATAATTTACAACCAACTTATGCCGGAATGTGATCGGAATGCATGACGTGTAAATAAAAGTATTTGTCATGAAAACAGGTTAATAACAACTGTATGTACAACTTAAACTCTTTTAATACGTACAGAGCATCTTCATTCTTCTTTTGTCTCAGGTTTCGGTTAAACAAGACATTTCCTTAAGCTATTTACAGTCGAATCGCTTGAACACTGAACGAAACACACAATTTAATTACTGAACATGTTTTTGTAGTTTATTGCAAAACATATGGCCAATTAAAGAGTTAAACATTATAACAATTCGATTTTTTTAAGGTGTGTAAAGGGCAATTAACAATACAGAAATGTTTAACTCCAGGCAAAGACTTCATTTTATATCAGGATAAGCTGACAAGGGAATGATCTAATGTAATATTTTAACATCGTATGCTATTAATGTTAAATAGCTTGTAATGTAAAACAATCTACGTTTGGTTTAGAAAAGTTATTTACTTGTTCTTGGCACATATAACATCTGCCTACGTTGTACAGTGTTGGTTGCTGTATTATTTATATTTGTATACATGCTGCCTTTAAAAAATATTTTTATAATTTTTTATTCTGTTGCAACTATCGTTTCATACAGACTTTAAAGTTAGAAATCAATATTATAGAGATGATTTTTCTATTTTATTGGAGTGCAACGACAAAGTGCAGAAATATAGAATATAATTCTTCGTATTAGCATTGTTTATAATGACCCGTTAGTGTGGTTTAAATCTTACTAGGTCGGTAATATGATGCATACCTTTATAACTTTACTCTACTATTCCCGCGAAGTTAATGAACGATACACTGGCGGAAAATTGAGTGATGATCATAACTTAATTTACGCTTACGTTGGCTACGCGATGCTTCTTTAATTTGTTCGCGACCAAATTTTCCATTAAAGTGTTTATCCGAAAACGCAAATATTCTGTACTAGTTATATTATTTTGGTTATTTTGCTTACGAATCAGTATTTTCAAAGCATAGAATATAAAAACACGCATAATATACACACAGGCCTACCAGAAAAGCCATAGCATTTCAAAATTGATTGTATCTGTTATACATTCACGCCGTATTTCCGCTCGTTCCATACCAATTTAATTCTGTATTAATATATTTGCTCCCAATATATGATTCATTTTCAAGTTAATAATTGTGCTGATTCGTTCTCTTTAGGGAAGTTCATTACATGGGTTAGGTTTCTTTATTCGAGACTTTCATAATTAGAATGATTAGGCTCATAACTTTTAAGCATTAAGAGCGACTTACTAGTGTGTTTAATACAAAATGTTGATTTGGCATCTTCGCAAAATATCTGTGGGAACAAACACGAACAGTATAGACACATGGTACGCAGCTGCTGATTTCAGTAGTGTTGGCAATAATGAAAATATATGTTATACTTGACAGAGCAGTTTCTTGCTCGGTTTTTTCGCATGTGGTAAGCGTGGCATTGGATGGCGGTTTTTTTTTTCAGGACACTCCTGTTTCCTCCGCTTTCGCATTCCGTCGCCGTCTTCCACTGGCTCTCACTCAGATAGTCGGCCATAGGGTGTATAATACCCCGCCCTCTATTTATTGTGCCATTATGTTGCCTCAGGAAACCAACAATGAAGTAAATAAATTATAAATAACTAGCCGAGTTAAAATTTACTTAAACATAAAAAGGTCGTATTTTGAATTTTACGATTCCTGATTGGATTTTTCGTAATTTATTTTAATTTATGTTTGTACTGGCTACAGCTTACATGGCTCATATTTCTGTGGTGGTTTTTGTTTAATTTTTGGATATATTTGGGCGATGTAGTGTTAGTGCGATGACGTATGTCCGTAGTATTTAAGTACTTATATACACTAGCTTAAATAAACAGACAACATTAAGAGGAAACACTACACTTTTTAGGGCCTACTAGTTGTACATCCAACAAAGAATATGACATTGCATAGCACAGTTGTGTACTCTTAAACTGTCAAGGCAGTTGTTACTTACAAATTACTGTAATTACAGAGCATTCAAATCATAGAATGAAAATCATTCCAATGGTGCAAGAGGGTTAAGAGTTTCAAATTGTACTTGAAAATAGGTCGGTAGTAGGGCTTCAGTTTTTGTGTTTATATAGGCCACTAAAAACTGAACCAGTGTCTCATACAAACAGGAACGGTGAAGAAGTTGACCAAGGCTTGTAGTTAGGAGACCTCCCAGCATACACCGGGAGTTGTTTATAGTGGCCAGGGGGGGAGGGGGACGGAAATCGGGGTGTTCAGAGGAATCGAAACCATGTCGTTACGAATGTGACTGCAGTATGCTACAACTGTAAAGCTTGAAAATAAATTTTTGTCCACACATTCCTGAAGCATAATATTTTCCTTGTATGAGAGTTAGAATTTCTAAAAATGTAAGAACTCACTAAAGATTTTAAAACTGAAAATGTATACGAATATTTCTAGACTAGCAAATATAAGAAAGTTACTGTATTACAACAACAGTACTAACAATAATGTGAATTAAGAACGCAAGAAAGAATTCAGCAATAAGATGAAGATAATTTGAGAGAGTAAGAAAGCAAAATATCGGCTAAATAAGTTCAATCGAGCTCCTCAGTTGGGCACAATTATATAACAATATGTGAATGTTTACATACACACGTTTGATACGATATGGCAGAAACAACATTAAGCTAGGGAACGTAAGCGGCAGGACCTCAGGGTTAGCAAAAAATCAACTACTGAAATCACGATAGTGGAGTAAGAGAATTTAGATTTTGAAGGCAGGATCGTTTATGGAGAACCAGGAATATGGTTGTAGCGTACAGACATGGCATCGAAATGTCGATAACTGGCTAAGAACAATTCCCACTGGATTCCGCACTAACATACAATCACTGTATATGTAATTAACATAGTGTAGAAAATATGAGGTTGACACGTAAAACATAAATACGAGAAATATGATTTCCATTAGGTTTAGCAATGTGGGTGCCATTTTTAAATACTGCAGTCAGCCTGAATTTTGTGCACTATTTATGTATGTAGTTTATAATTAAACTTGGGAGGACACAGAATGTAAGGAGAAAGCACACTTTCTGGCTGAATATGCAGCATGTTGCTTGTTTAAACCAGCTCATGTGAATAAAAGACTCAAACCAAGGTGAATCATTTAATTGGTTTTTCCTTTTTATTTGCAATATCACTTTCCAATCACAATGTTTCCACAGCATCGAATGTCGTCGAACTTACCTAAGCATGCAGTCCCTTGTGGTTCCGTCTTGTATTTCCAATCGAGCTTACTGAGTTGCAGATAGGCCGCCAGAAGAGGCACATCTGAGATCTCTGTCTCGTCTCCACCAGCTTCCAAAAGTAGAAGTGTCCATGGTTCCACCTCAGTCAGTCGATTGGCTACCACAGCTCCTGTGACATTTAACACATCTCTGTTGATAGAAGCAGTATGTTGTTTAATTTCTTATGCGTGTAACACAACTGTTTACTGCATGTTGTCAAGAACTTCTTGCGACAAAAGTTGACGAATGCCTCCAGTATGAATGGACTGTGGCTGTGAGAAACTAAACTCTCCTATGCCAAAATATATAATTTTCGAATAATGACGGAAAACGCTCTGGAAGCATTTGGATGTGAAATCGGTTCTAAATATTTATCCGGATATTTATGAATAAATTTACAGTCTTATTGGACAAGGAATTACAAGTTCTTTAATTAGAAATTGGATTATTAACGAAATTGTTTGAAAAAAAAAAGAAAGTTGTGTTGCCAACTTTATAAAATACGCAGTTTTATTGCCATAGTAAAATTAAAAAGAGCGTTTATATAAGTATAACATTGGTGTGTTCAGAATAAGAAACATTCTTTATTTAACTGACAATAATATGTCCATAACGTAGATTATTATTTCCACAAGACTTTTTTAAGTGTCATAAATTCATTAAAGTTTACAGTTTTCATTCCAGCTATTTGAGCTTAGACATAGTCAACATTAGAAAATAATAATTATGATGCACATGCGTGGATTTAGAATCTATTTTTATTTTGTTGCGCCATTTGTGAAACCGAGCAATACTAGACTGCTAATTCATTAAAAATTTTTGAAGAGTTTTGTTCTCACCACCTCGACTTCCGATTATGAGTTTTGTTACTCACCATCTAAACTGCAGATAGTGTGTGTGTCTTGTGATGAAGGATCAAAATAATTAGTAATTTTACAAGAAAAAACCTCTAAATTGATGTTTAAACATTTATCAGTCCAGGCACTGCTATAAGATGTCATAGGTCGTTAAAGTGGTGAAAATGTTCTAATTACCAACGTAGACTAACGGGATGTATTTATTAGCAGAGTGTTTGATATGGAACAAAATAATCTTTGGCGGCCTGTCACACTTTACGAAATATTTTGTTTTTAAAAAATACTTCTTGGAAACTTGTTGCCAAAAAAAAATTTTGTGACAATTCAAACAATTCCTGTTACATGTACAATAATTAGTTTTTAAATGTAGAAAATATATTTGTAAATATAGTCCTACAAAAATGTTTGTTTACATGCAAACATAGTTGTACATTTTCAAGCATTTCCTTAAAGCTTACAATATTTTTATAAACTTACAAAATTATTTTGTGGGAACTAGTTTCCAAAGATTTATTTTGTAAAAGTACAAAATGTTTTAGTGTATTCACACGGAATCTTTATAAATGCCGCAAAAAAACTTTCCAGTAGTTTGTCATTTACTACGCGTTTTTAAAAACAGTTTCTACTTCTGATTTTTAAAATGTTTAACTGATTTAATTATTATATTTTGCATGATACATCGTATTTCATTAATAAATATTCACTTTCAACTTATGCCAATATGTGACTAGTCTTACGGCATCTGAATATGTATTTGAATGTATTCTTAATTCGTACAGAGCTTTTTCGTTTCTCATTTGTCCCGCTTACGGTTGAAAACACCACTATGCAAAAAAATTTTTAAAATCTACGGTTTGCAAAGTTTTTATAAATGTTCATGAGAACAGAGTGTTTATCTTACTAATGAAACATGTGGTTGTATATTAAGATATTGCGAAAACTTTTTATGATGTATAAAATTATATACGTTTTCTTCCCATGTGGTCATTATGTAGTAAAATTACAAAAATTTAATTTTTAAGGCAAGGTAATTGTCATACTTTAAAGTATCATTAATTATATTAAAATAATTAATTTGACGTTCAAAATGCAAGACGAATAAAACCACATATGAAACAAGAAAAGTTGAGATTGTTATACTTGCGTACTTTTTTTCTTAGTTCGTTAAATTGTAAAATTCACAAAAAACTTCACTGTACCATCACCGTTCACCGGATCATAGAATGGTAACAAAACACAATCAGTGTACACTACAACACAAATACTATCTACAATTGTTAGTACCGACACTGTCAGATAGTGGCTTGATGCTACATTACTTGTCACTCACCCGGCACCCTCCGTTGTTCCATACCTGTCTTAGGGCAGAACGTCATCATTTTTAAACATTTAAATTTGGTTGCTAAAATTTATTGTATTGTTATGGCTGCTATATGCTACATACACATCTCGATTGTTTCTTGTGTTCTTTCAGAAGATCGTCCCTCGTGCCTATCCTGCCCTGCCATGTTTCGACACACTGCAGAGCTGTACTCTTTAAGACGAAATTTTACTCAAACCTAGACATTAAAAAAAAAAAAAACAAGACGAAACCTTCACAGACGTGTTAGATGACATATTCTGAACATCCCCTAAAAAGTCCCGAAAAATCCTGCGTAGGGTTTTCTGCTATTTTGAACAATTAAGCGGCCATGTTAGATTTTTGTCGATAGTTGGAAAAAAATTACATAGCACACAAACAATTTAACATTTTCAGCTGTTCATTTCTTTAGTATATTTGATATGAAAGTGGCTTTCGTGCTGGTTACATATACTTAACATTTCATAACTCTTTATTTCATTTACGAGGATTTGAAAAACATGTTTTCTGTATTTTTGTTATAAAGTTGCCATACTTCTGCGATTTAAAATAAAATTGCTAACAATAGAGAAAAATGTTCCGAATAATAGCTGTAGAGCGTGAAATATCTATAGTAATCAATTAACGTTATAACATATTGAGTACATATTAAGTTCACAGCGCAGTTTCATTGTAGGCATGGCATGTTGGTGGCAGAGCTCATGTGGTCTACATCATGAGAATCTTTCATTATTTTTCTGTCTACAGACCGCCACTTTTGCTTATGGTTCTTTAAGTCAGTAGCCTACATAATTTTTTTCAGTATAAATAAACTGTTACAAATTGAAAAAAAAAAAGACAATTGAGGAGGGGCAACTGGAGTGATCAGGTAAAGAGGTAGGGGAAAGTGGGGTGAGGGATAAGAAGGGCTGATGCACACATGCAGTTATATTTCGTAAGCCAGTCAGTGCAGGTCGGAAGCCAAACTCGTCTAGCAGATCGGTTAACAATGTGAGTGTGTACTGTACTTTCGTTTATTGTAGTAGTAGTGTAAGGGAGAAGTGCGGTTAATTAGAATGCACTGTCATTTCCCGTAACCAGTTAGTGCAAGTCAAAAGCTCAGCATGTCTAGCAGATTTGACAAGAATGCGCATGTGCTGACTTTTTAATTTTAAATGAAATGTTTTAAAAAGAGACAAGAAACATTCGTTTATGTTTATTGTATTATGTAGATACTACTGTATTGCGAAAGAGCTATTTTGTTTGTAGGAGTTGCATGCTACAATATGGAGTGTTTGTTGCAACCATGTAAAAATCAAGGAGGTGAAATTAAAAAAAGACTAAAAAAAGTTTCAGAGTGCAGTGAAATTCGAAAGGATGGAGTTAAAGATGCGCCTGAAGGAAAAGCAATTTTTGAAGTGCACATTGAGTGCCATAAATGGTACACTCGCAATCCAAATTAACCTGCCACTACACCTGAAAACTCAGGGAAATGCGTATATCCGCGGATAATGTTTAACTTTAAGACACACTGTCTATTTTATGAGTGTCAATGCATTGACTCGTCGAAATGCCAGAATCCATATAAAGAGGGATGGAGTAAGGTTCAAACTCTGAACACAGTCTACTCTGTTCGGGGGTTTGCAAACGCAAGGGGAAGTGAATGTGTATGGGCGCAAGTAGTATTACTGCGACTGACAGGTTTAAATGATCTCGTTGCAGCAGAAGGCAGATACCATAGGTACTGTTATTCTAGATTCCAGGTGGGTTGGGTCCTCTAAACCTGTAGAGAATAGTGTGGGGAAAAAGGGGGGTCTAGGGAAAGTAAGGATAGATTTATAGCATTTCAAGAACTTTGTCAGTTTCTAAAACAAAATGATGAGTGCCAATACACACTCAAAGAACTGTCCAATATATTTGGCAGACTAAATCCTGATGTTGAACCATAAAGTGTCGCACATTTACAGATGAAACTCGTTAATAAGTATGGAGATAGCATAAACATTACAGGTACTCTGGGAAAATCAGGAATTGTGTGTTTCTCAGGCGTAGTCGATAAGATTATCTGTGATAACTGGTATGAGAATCGCAAGGGAAATGTCGCTGATGAGGAGAAGAGAATCATTAAAACTGCGGCCGATATTATCTACCGTGATATTAAATCCAGACTCTATGACTGTTCTGTTTTTCCATCACTCGGCTTGTTGGTCAACGATATCATCAAACCTACTAAACAGTCGGGGAACAAAAATGGAATGAAGAGGAAATGTGTGGCTATCGAGCACGCCATTATATCTGCTGTGCGACCAAGATCTTTCATCACTCCGCATCATTTTGGCCCGAGTGTTTTCCTTCATAGATAGTATGGTTCAAGGCTTCTTATTGATATTTTGGTCAATTTGGGAGTCTGTGCATCCTATAAGGAAGCTGTTAAGTTTGAAAAATCTGTCAACACTCATGCCCGAGCTCAAATTGATGGAGGTATGTAGAAACGAAAAGTCCTTTCGATTAATAACAGAAATTTTAAGCAATTTTGGCATTGATGTTGTCTTAAATAATAAGATTATTACAATTTCAAGAATTCTAATATTTTTTCTAGATTATGTAGTTTGTATTCGATAATGCTGACTACAATGTGCACTCAATTGTTGGCTATGGCACTTTCCATGTCATGGGTGCAATCATTTGTGTGACTCATAAATCTTCTCTTCATGCTGACATCTCAGTGCCACGACTAAAAATTCACCATGACAATTCTGTTGAGTTGCATGGCCTATCACCAGTGGAAATTTACCATCGTACTGATATATCTGGATACGCAAAGATTACAGCAATAGATGTACAAGCTCTGCTAGTTCATCCTACTACAGCAGGAACTGTTCGCAGGTTAAATTTGTTTTGGCAATCTGATGATTGGCTTCAAGTCAATAAGCCTTCTTTGGGGGGGGGGCACCTTAATGGAGAAATGCTTTAACAAAGAAGACTATGAATCAACAACTGTTATACCTCTCCCATTCGTGAATATGGCTCCCAGCAATCCCTCAACTATCTACACCTGTCTCCTGTATGCTGCTGAGGAAGGAGCAGGGCATGGACAAGCTTATAATGTGGTCACATTTGATCAACATCTGTTTGCCAAGGCCTGTGAGATGGTTTTAAATGCTGTTCCTGGAAGCCCATTGACAAGAATTGTTGTTTGCCTTGGCGGATTTCACCTTCTTCTTTCGTTCTTAGTCACAATAGGACACATAATGGCTGGGAGTAGTATATAAGAACTGTGGAATACAGTCTGTGCTAAAAATAGCATTGTTAATATAATGAGTGGCAAGGCTTGTGCAAGAGTTCTCCGTGCTTTTTACATGACTGAGGAAGCTCTCATTACAATTTTGCTACAGATGCATGAACCTCAAAATATTGAGGAGTTGAAAAGCAAGTACATATCTCTAGTGGAAGGCACTACTTCTCCCTGTGACATACTTGAATCACTACCAGTAATTAACTTCATTGATCAACTAGAAAAACTTCTAGCAACTACAAGAGAAACTGGTCGTACTCAGAGTTTGTGGATTCAGTTCATCGATATGGCGGAGATAGTGCACATGTTTATAAGAGCACAAAGAAGTGGAGAATGGTACCTGCATCTTCACTGTGTTTAACTCATACTTCCATAGCTACATGCCTCTGGCCGCCTCCATTATGCAAGGTCTGCTCACATCTACCTTCAGGAAATGCATAAACTTGGATCAATCTTTCCCAGTGAAGAATTCGAAAAGTTAGTAGGAAATGGCTATTTCACTATCAGGCGAAGTGAGAAGTATTGGTGCGGAATTTGGCCTGATATTGCCACTGAACAAGTGTTATTGTGAGCTACGAAGAGTAGTGGTGGTCTGACATTGGGTCTAGGGATTTCACCTTCCACTATTGCTTCTTGGGTGTGTTCAATGCATGCGTATTCAAGGGTAGTGGATGCAGTGGAGGAATTCACAGGCGTTGTTTCCACCTCCTCAGAACAGCATGTAGACTTGCAGGAGTATCGTCAGCATCGTGATGCCAAAGAGGTTAAGCTTTTCATACAATGGTTTCAGGAACATAATCCATTCAAGAGAGCATTTTCTCAGCTTGCATCTCTGTCTACTGGCATGTTAGCTGATGAAAGTGTAAATTGTGACAAGGCATTGCAAGTTGGTACTGCTGTAATGAAAGAAATTGAGGGTATGAAATTCAGTGAAATTAAAATGAAACATAAGTCAGTTGAGAAGTCTCTGGCTAGCATAGCAAGATCAGTGACAGTCCATGACAAATCAGTCTGTATCAACCCCAACCAACTTTTTCACTGCATAGTGTGCACTGTGAGGACAGAAGATCAGCTGTCTGAGATCTTCAAATTAGAACTGCCAGCACATCCCCCTCCCCGTTTCGGTGAAGTCTTAATGAGGAAGAGCACAAAATCATCCATTGTGTCAATTTTGTCACAACTGCCCATCCAGCAGACAACAAACAGTATCTCGATGCAATGTGCGTCGTATATAATCGATGGTAGACATCTCCTACATCGTGTTGCATGGCAGCATCCAGTGACATTTAAATAAATATGCCAGCAGTATATCACTTTTGTTACATCACACTATGGTCAAGCCTATGTCGTGTTTGATGGGTATGGTAGAGGACCATTCACAAAAAAAAAAAAAAAAAAAAAAAAAGAGGAACATTTGCATCGATCAGGGAAGGCTTGCCACGTGGATGTAGCAGTAGAAGATTTTGTGAATGTCACCCTTGGACAGATTGAATTTCTTTCAAAGAATAACAACAAAATGCGACTTATCTCCCTGGTGAGCCATTATTTACAAAGCGCAGATTGCAAGGTACTGCAGACTGTTTCAGATGCTGATGTGCTAATTGTATCAACAACTATTGCAGAGGCTGAAAAAGGCCTCGAAGCAGTCTTGATTAGTCAATATACGGTTTTGCTAGTTCTTCTGGTTGCCCTTGTTCCACTGAATGCATCATTAAAAATGATTATTCCAGGAAAAAATACAACGCCTGATAAGATTCACTATATAGCAGATATTCAAGAACAAATAGGGGAATTGAAGGAATTGCTTCTTGTTTTCTATGCCTTTACAGGATGTGATACAGTCTCATCAATTTATCGAAAAGTCAAGGTAGCACCTTTCAAAATGATTCACACTGATAAGCAGCTCCGAATTTTCAATTATCCCCAAGCATCAAGTGATGCTGTTGCTGATGCTGGTGAAGCTTTCTTTCTCTCACTGTATGGGTTAAAAAGAGAAAGAAACTTAGACATATTATTTCACCAGCTATATGTGAGGACAATCGCTAAGATGCCTGTCAATTCACAGTTCAACTTGGCTGTACTTCCTCTAACTTCCGCAGCTGCTCGTGAACATTCACTCCGAGTCTTTCACCAGGTGCAGGAATGGCGTGGTGTTCGTCTAGTTCCATTAAACTGGGGTTGGAAGATAGTGAACGGTAGTCTCCGTCCCATACCAAGTTTAAAAAAATTCTGCCCCAGAAGACCTATTACATCGTGTTTTCTCCAGCTGCACATCTGACTGTGAACATAGCTGCGAATGTCGCAGAAGCTCTTTAAAATGTTCTGAAATGTGCATGTATTGTGCAGGACATGGCTGCAGCAACAGGGACGTAGAAGATGACGAGGTCATTGAAGAAGAATCACATTTAGTGGAATATGAAGACACATGTGACGACGTACAAGACACACATCAACATGCTGCTCAGCGTCCGCGACTAGAGTAAGCGAGACTACAGTTTATCAAACGATGAATTTTTTTCCTTATGTGTTTTGTTTCCAATGTGATTAGGTAAAAAACAATTTGATTTTTTCCTATTATTTGAAAAATAGTATCTACTTGGAACTGCAGTTATCAAACAAATGCAGAACAATCTATCAGTTATACTTTGTCACACAGTGTCTTTTAAATAGTTATAAGAAGAGTAGTATCTTAGAAGACGACGAAAGAAAACCAAAATAGCAAATAATGAATTCATACGAAGACTGTTTCATTTTCCACCCAGTCATATTCGACCCAGTTAACAGTGAGCTGCTTTATCTTTCACCTGGTGGGTTGCTAACATGGACATGGAATTTTACTTCCAGAGTACTGTATGAGGTAAGATTATAAAAATATAATTGGATTTAGAATGTTGTTAGTTTGAAGTTACACCATATTTTTAATATTCTTATAAAATTTCTGCTATTGTGTCGCATGTGTTGCATCCTGTACTGCCCTATCTACTAAATATGTATGCAAAGACTACAAAGAAACTGCGCCGTGAACTTAATATGTACTCAGTATGGTATATATTAATTGATTTCTATAGATTTTTTCACGCTCTACAACTATTATTCGGAACATTTGCCTGTATTGTTAGCCATTTTATTTTAAATCGCAGAAGTATTGTAACTTTATAGTAAAGAAACAGAAAACATTTTTTTTTTCAAACCCTCTTAAATGAAATTAAAAGTTATGAAATGTTAAGTATATGTAATCCGCACGAAAGCAACTTCCATATCAAATATAGTAAAAAAAGAACAGCTGAAAATGTTAAATGGTTTGTGTGCTATGTAATTTTTCCCATCAATCGACAAAAATCTAACATGGCCGCTTAATTTTTCAAAATGGCGGAAAACCCGACGCAGGATTTTTAGGGACTTTTTAGGGGATGCTCGGGAGATATAATCTAACATGTCTGTGAAGGTTTCGTCTTGTTTTTGGAATGTTTAGGTCAGAACCTATTTGCACTGGACTAAATATACTTTACACCGTGTACGCATTTGGTCAAGATCATGGTTATATAGACCAGGTTTTTGGCATGAGGGTTCAGTGCCTAAAATCTAGAATAGCTATGGAAACGACTATCACCCAGCTAAGCCAAGAAGTACTACTAGCATAAGCTGTTATACCCTAAAGCCGGGGACACCCTATCGTCACGTCACGTGAGCTCACATAACGTGTCGCATGCGGGCGAAATGTGAGCAGTCAGTTGAGCCTGCGGGTCTATTATGACCGCGCGTCGCTAGCTTGCGACTGCACATAACTTTGCGATACATCGTGATTTAAATAGCGATTTCGTGATTATGACCGTCCTCGTTTGCAAGTGTCGCTATATTTTGCATGTACGCAAAAACTTTGCGAAAATCACTCTCGGCGACGGCAGTTGGCAATGCTTCTGTGGATAAATTACTCTCTTTAAAAATATTCCAAAATGTCTGTGTATAGTCGCAGAAATGTCTCTTTTCGGTGTTAATGGTGTTGATGGTAGTGCCACCTAACCTAATAATTAGATAACGGTTTATACATGTCCGTAAGAGTTCCCTCACAAAATTTTGCTATTATTTAATTAGCAGGGTTGTACACAAGGGAAGACATTTTGAAAGTGATGTATATTGAAACTGTAATTGGAGGAATGATCTTTACAGAGTTTTCTTTGTAAAAAATGCATAACGTGAATGCTTTAAGTTACTTCCCGAATTCAAATTGGTGTTGTGCGAATGCTGAACTGAAGACCTGTACAAAACGAAATAATTTAAAAATGTCGTAAATAACAAATGAAAAGACTGGTAACCATACATAATGCGTACAGATATGTCATTTACAGATTTTGAGTTAATATTGCAGAATGTGTGGTTCTTCTGTATTACAATTTACAGTGTTTACGTTAGCCACAAGAGTTACAAGATTTCGTCATTATGAATTACATTTGAAAGACTCGTTTTTCGCCCAAGTACTACATCTACATAAAAGTTAGTGAATATTCGCTTTAAAATATGCATAAAAGTAAATTATTAATATTACAAAAATACTATCGTACATACTACTTATTTTGTCTGTTAAGTAATTAATTCTAGGTGGTAAGAATAACTGCACAGAAAAGTTTTACTGTATTAATTTTAAAGATAAAAGTAAACTACAGGGAAATACAACTGTAATTTAATGAATAAATAGGCAGAGAAAATATTTAAAAGTAAAAAAAAATACAATCTGGAGATTTTGGGATTGATACTACACCCTAAATAGAAAATAATAGGGCTCAACGACGCTAACCATTACTCCATGATGGGAATACGGGAGGTGTATCTGTAAAATGGTATCCGTACAATATTTACGTGTTGTTTATACTTTTGCTTAAGTTAAGCTATAATAAAGGTTTTTATTGACAGTTTTGTGGTTTCGTATTTTTAAACTGTAAATTGTGAAACAAAACAGCTAACTCGAATTTCATATCAGATCTAATTCTACGTTTATTTAACAGAAGTCGTGTAGTTTTTTTTAAAATAATCTGCCATTTTTATTTGTCAAAATACTTTGCGAAGCGTAAATATTGACTTAACATAATATGTATCGGTCTGTTTCTACGCCAATTAATTTAATTACAGTTGTTTAAATATGCGCGGTTACGACAACTCAAGGAAACTGCCCGTCATTTAATCTTAGAAATCCACTTTGCGAGTCGTAGCGCGCCCTCCAGACGACGTGCTAGTTTGTGATAGACTTTGCTAGTGCGATATGTATACGTCGCGTCAGCTGGACGGTTCACAGTCGCAAAGAGAAGAAGTTGTAATTGCCTTCATCGCAAAGTATAGCTTAGCGTGTGTAACGATCGCAAAACTGCTCTGCGTCGTGGTCACAATAAAGATCCGCTAGATTCAACTGGCACAGGTGCACACTGTAGGGCGAGTAATGCACGTCACGTGACGTCACGTAGAACACTGTAGGGCGAGTACCGCACGCCGCTCACATTCTCTGTTGTACAGCACACATTTCGTGTGGCGTGAGATACGTTGCTAGTGCTCGGTGTGCAGGAATCGCTAATAGAAGCAGTGCGCCAACGGGAATTTATATTACGTTACAATGTTAAAAAACTACAGAGATCAATAAATGAAAAGCAAGCCTGGAAGAGCTAGGGAAGGAGTTGCAAATATAACATAAATTACAGATGCAAACATTTATATTGAGGCTTATTAAAAGTGAAAGTCTTTAAGTGTATGTATGCATGCACTATAATATAAAATTTTTGAATCAATTAATCCTCAAGGACATGTGACAGTTGTGCAGATCGGGTATGAAAATGCTGTTCTAAGCAATTTTTAACATTTAAATTTATTACCTAACGTACACAAAAGGGAAGCTAAACATAGTATGCCTAGATAGATGGTTTACTTACTGTTTTTCTGACAAGAACTGGTCTCCCTGCGACAGTTACGAACTAAGACACCTGTATGAAGTCCAAACAGAGATTTTACAGAAACGCATTTACTAGGAAGTCCCCTTATCTAATATGGGTTGCGTTACATGTTCTTTTGCAGAGTGAGCCGGACTTTGCAGGAATTCGCCTTTAGATATCATTACTAATTCCATAGATTCAGTTAGTGAAATGTACACCTTTTCTGCGACATTAATGGAGTTAATTACTTTAAACAAATCGCTAGCTTTTCTTCCGTACTGATAGTATCTTGGAATTACGTGTTTCTTGTAAGAATGTTTTCTCTGATAAGATCATGCTGAATATCAAATTCTTCTTTCGATATCCTAAGGTAGGCTACATTTCATAGTGGATGGGTTGCTTTCAAGCGTGTTAATTAAATTATGAAATTCACACTTCATTTTATTTTTCATGTTGATATCATGGATTCAAACGTTTCCTCGGCCGACTATTTTATTGGCCGCTTCGGTCACACATACATTATCGATGTCTTTTTCATTTTCCAATGAACTACTTGAATTGCACCCTCAATGGCTGTTTTCTGTGGACTATACTTTTGTGACGTGAGTGTAATGTGTGCATGTCTGGCACGTCACGTCACAGTTATACAACTTCACGTTATTTGAGATCACGTGATGTGTCGATAGTGTGTCCCCGCGTGCACAGGAGGTTTAATGTTAGGATCTATGCACGATTTTATTAATATGGGTGTTGTACGTTTTGCATTAGGATCGCCCAGGGTGGAGGAGGGAGGGAGAAAGGCCTGCCGGAGAAAAATTACCTACAGTTAAAATTTTAAATATGATAACAATGTGTGCCCTTATCTAAGCACTAAATTTAACGTTTAAAATTGTCGATTGCTATCGGTTATTAATCAGTTCAGTTTATGTAGACCGTATTGTTTGGCCACTGCCTTCTTCACACTTTACAATCTAAACTGGATCTTAGTCTATGTATTTCGTGTACCTTTAATCGAAATTAAATTTTCTCTTGATACATGACAACTATAAGGCGAACTTCTCAATATGTATCCTTGCTAAGTGTTGGAAAAGAAAATGCCTGTAGACGAAGGTTAAAAAATTGCGGCAAAAATAATCCCGCTTCGGGCACTTGCAAACTCTGAGGCGACCGTGTGTTACATTTAATATGCTAATGTTCTCGACTGAACATGATGTTTTGTTCAATCCAACTTTGATCAGACACAAATACCACATCCTTCATGTAGTTTACAAACTTTGATGGATTTCAATGAATTCTTTTTGGGTGTTCATATTTGTGTTCTATAACTGTCGGGCCTATTTATTTTGACTCTGTGTTGCATTTTTGTAAGTATTTGTGTTGATATTACCAAGCATGTTTATCTTAAAATATAGAACAATTTGAGAATCAATTAAAAAAGACGCACTGTAATTAACTGGATTAACCTACCTGCGGATCCAGCCCCCACTACAATGAAGTCGTACTGTGAATGTAGCAGCTCTGTGTCCATGTCTATGGGTCTTGACTCTGGATCCATGAGTTCGTAATGGAAGTAGGCGATGGCTGCCATTAACATTGGTATGAACCATGCCACACTCGATGCAGCATTCGCTGCGGCACCAGCCAATGTTGCAGGCAGAGTCACAATACCACTCATTCCGTGTCACAGATGAGTCTGGCCTGTACTGCAACAATGTCATCACCAACTGAGTTGTTTCCAATCTAATGGAATAATAAACAGGTATACATTTCTTATTTATGTATGTTAAAATTTATAGTCGTAGTATAGTACAAACATGTTAAGATTTAAAGATATAAACTGTACCCCAGTATCATTATACGTTTACATCTAAATTAGCTGGAAATTATTTTATTTTGGAAATTTATTATTTCGTTTGAAATGAATTTACAAAATGTGTTATTGTTTCGTCGAAAGTTTGGATATAAATTGTGTTGAAATATTACCTCAATTTCAATATTATATTAAGTGTTTTCATTGTTGAGCAAATTTTTTAAAGACAGGAAAACAATGTGAAGAAAACTACTGTAAGAAAATCATTAAAAATTTGCAGTGAAAACATTTTTCAATCGTTAGTATGTTGGATAAATGTATAAGGGATCCCTTTTAAGTAAACATTCTTTCATAATTAATTGTTTTTATTTAAAAAAACTTAAAATTCAAAACTGAATGTAAGTTTTGCGTGTATAGTGTTTACCAATGAACTAGGTTAATTGCATACCAATTTTATTTTAACATACATACCAATTCTAACATCACTTTGATGTGTTTCTGTTATTATTATTATTATGGAGTTAAATTAAAATTTGTATGCATATCAAACCTACTAGCATGAATCGATGTTGTTTTTCTTATCCGCATATACTATAGGTCTGTAAAATTAAAAAAAAAAATTATATTTGTTTTCTGTCATTGTATTAATACACATGCTGGAAACATACAGCATGTCCGTAAAGTCATGGTGCACTTTGTCCGATCACAGGAAATCAATAAAACAAGATAGAAATGTAAATACACGTGACGATATTCACGTTGCACTTCGGTCACGGATTCGAATTTGGCAAGCCACAGAACACACTGAACTTTCCTCTGTACCGTCCACATCTCGACTGGCATGGACTTGGGCTGATCCGCTCCTAGTTCGTGTTGTTGCGTCATCGCTAGTGTGCGCACGCGCATGCACTTCATACTACAGTAATTTGGAGAGTTTTCCTTTTATTTGGTGCAGATTTCACATTTCTGTCTTCTTATGTTGCTTCCTGCTACCAGTAAAAAGTACACCATGAATTTGCGGACATCCTGTACAGTACTTAGTCCTTGCACTCTAAAACTGTTCCTCTTGCGTGAGTGACCTATGCGAAGTAATAGCATTCATAGAACGTTAGACGTACGTAACGTTCTGGCGGCCGAATACGCCAGTTGAGTGACTTGCACGTTGAGGCTAGGACGAGGCGTTATGGACGTGCTTGTGTCACAGCGCTACGCACTTCTAAGCCTCGAATGCAAAAATACGTCAACCTAGGCGGCCAGCTTTAGTCTTTTTTCTGACCGTCTGACGTTATTTTCCTAAAGAACACACTAATAAAATTACATAATAACTTATAGCATATACTTTGTGGATATTTCTTACATTTTAAATTATTTCGTTGTGATACAATTATTATCAGTTATTGTCAATTACTTAACTGTGTCATATGCTGCTTACTTACGTACACATATACAAAAAATACAGCAATTTATACTGGATCAATGAAGGGACATACTCAACGTGTATACAAAAGTGTGTTACGAGGTCCGACACGGGATTTCTTACAAAAAATAGAACGAAAATGTATTAACCACCTTGATGCTTTAAAAATAGTTTACTAATAAATGACAAAAAATTACTTGCCAGTAAGACAGAAACTGTAAATCTGTGTTTTGTATGACAGATATTTCAACTCTGAAAATATGGGTGCTATTTTAATACACTCAATTAGAGACACATATATGGGTAGCTTTTCTCTTTCACATCATCACACCTAATCATTACAGTGTGACATACTTTTCAGTATATCCGTGATTCAGTGTGCATGTGTATGTATATATTTGCTCCCATAAAGAAAAGTCAGGATGTGCTCAAATCTTTCCTTTACGGCACGTCCGGAAAATAATAAGCCTTCTTGTTTGCTATTCGATTTTTAGAATGTCCAGATCTTCATTAACTGTGGACGTGGGCTCCAATTTCCGCGGTTTTTTTAATATTATTTTTTTATTCTGAAAGGGTAAATTATCGTAAAACCGCGTAGAAGTGTTCAAACTGGTTTTTGCTATGTAGCCAAATTTTTTCTAGGCAGCAAATTATGTAATTTTGACTAGTTATAGGCTTAAATAAAATTTTCTTAAAACTGATAACTAGCAAATGTTATATAAAATTTTACTTTGAAAAAAATTAGGATACACAGTGAAAACTGTTTGAAAAACTTCAGTGTATCATTTAAAAAAAACTTTAATGTAACTGTTCTACGTTAACTGCTTGTTTTCGTTACTAAACGAGAAGTTATAACTAATAAGCCTGCTTTCCTGGAAGCTGTTGATAACTAACCCTAAACTTTAAAATGGTTTACATACATATTGCAATATTAAATAATTATAAATTGTTTTATCCTCATGCTATTTTATAACAATGAGGACGTACAATAATAAAAACTTTGGATCATAAAGTTTATATATATATAATTTTCGTTCTTTCTGTCCTGCAGTTATTGACACACGTGCATTTCAAAATTATGTGTTCATGTCGTGAAATCTTCGAAATTGTGTGATATACATTACTAAGCATAACATGACCCAACAACTTTAAATTAATGTTACCTTGCTCAGTACTAATGTGTACACAGTCTGAACTGGAGAAACTTTGTGACTAATGGTTTTCAGATACTTCGCGTGATCAAAAAAAGAAAATTAGAATGACAACAGTTTTTACAACTGAATGCGGTATGAACAAAATACATAAACTTAAATCGCTAAATTTGGAAATACGTGCGTGGGGAGTTATATAAAATCGTGTTTAACGATTCATTTAGTTCTAAATCTGCCACTGTGTAACTATTAACACAGCATGGACAAAATACGTACAAGTCGTGTCACGTTATTTTGAACTATATATGTACCGAGATTGATTAAATTTTAAAATATATATATATTTATTTAGATATCTCTTGTAATATAGCGTTTTTAAACTTTCACCAATTCGATAATATGAACACAGCATAAACTAAACACATAAACGTCAAGTCAACTTACTAAGTAGGGCCTACTATATGAGTATTGAGTTTAATGCAATTCTAAACAAAAATAATGTTCTTTAGGTATATTGTGTAATCTGAAAAATATTTCCTTAGATCAACCGCGTGATCAAAATATGTCCAAACAGCCTTCATTTTGAAAATACGAACATTGGATGAAGTAAGTCAAGTCAATTTAGTAAGTAATGTCTATCAATTCTGAAGATATTAAAAAATATTTTTCTTCTCATATTTAGTTTGTTCGGAAAAAAATGTTCGAAACCCCCTCAGTTTGTAAATATGAACACGAAAAGAAGAACTTACATGAAAGCCGAGTCAGATTAGTAATAAGTAGAATGTGTACCAAGGTTGGTGAAATTCGGAAAAATTTTTCCTTAGATATGTAATGTTATAATAAAAATATATAAATGGCCATAGTTTTGAAAATATGAACATACGAGGACAAAAGTCATGTCAACTTACTAAGTAAAATATTAGTGCCTAATTTGACGAAATTGGGGAAAAAAATGACTTCCTGAGATGTCATATTATGCTGAAAATAGACAAATGGCCACCATTATGAAAATATAAACACTGTATGAACGAAATACACAAAAACCATGTCTGCTTACTAAGTCGTATGTGTGTACTAAGTATAATAAAATTCGGAAAAAATATTTTGTCAGATATGTCAAATTATGCATGCTGTAGAAAAATGACTGCCGTTTTGAAATTATGAATATAGCGTGAAAGAAAGAAACTAATTCAAGTCAAGCTACCCATGCTAAATTTTTTTTTTAAATTTCTGCAGTTTTGAAAACATGATCATAGGATGAACGAAATTCAGAAGGTCAAGTCAGCTTACTACGTAATATCTATGTACCTAGTTTGATGAAATTTGGGAAAACCTTTCCTAAGATGTGTCATATTGTGCTAAAAGTGTAAAAATGGCAGCCGTTTTGAAAATATGACCATATGAGGAACAAAATACAACAAAGGTCAATTCAACTTACTAAGTAGTGTATATGTACCACGATTAGTGAACTTCGGAAAAATTTTCCTGCTTAGTAGTACACTGAGAGAAAGAATTGTTTCATTATACTAAATATATTTGTTTGGGTGATGTTTGCTTCAGCTAAACAATATTTTTTGGTAAGACCAAGCTTGGAGTCTTCCAAACAAATCTAATTATTTCCCTAGACCAAAATATTCATTTAAACACACTTTGTTTGTGCCAAACGTATATATGGTTACTATAGGACGTCGAATAAATATTTTGTGTAAACAAACAACTCGTTACAACTTGTCAACAAAATAATATTGTTAGTTATAAGTGATATGCTTAGAACCAACAATTTTTTTTCGATGGACTAAATGATTTTGCTGGCGAAACTAAATCTATTTGGTTGACTTGCGGAAGATGGCAGGCTGGCGTGCGTGAGCGATAAGATGGCGAACACTGTATACCTCAACGTTCAAAATATAAGATTGTGCGACAAGTAGGGCGTCTAAACTGTTAATCAGCATAATTCCAGTATCTTAATTTTAGCTATAACAATTTCAAAGTGGTTAATTCGATCGATCACAAAAGAAAATGCTATAAACTTGGAAAACACCGCAGCTGCACGTCACGTTCTTTGTGCTGCAGTGCACGACAATAATTTGGTAAGATTATTTGACGTCGTTTACCTATTCGCAGACGTAAGACAAACATGTTTAAAAATAAGCAGTACAATCGTAATTTAATAGAGGGCCTAACTATTCCTATACAAATTACAATACCAATGTCACAGAAGTACTTGTACCTCAGTTGGTCCGGCCACTTGGCTCAGTGGTTAGCGCTCCTGGCTGCTGAGGCAAGGGTCCCGGGTTCGATTCCCGGACTGGGAGGTGACATTTACAACCACTTCCTCGGGTTCAGGACTGGGTGTTTGTATTCGTGTTGTCTATGTGCCAGAAGACAACTTACAATTACAACGACAACTACACAATACAAAGTTACTGGGGAATGCATTAATTAAACAACTTTAAGGGGTGGAATGTTTGGTGCAATGGCGAGGCGTTAGCCTTGCCATTGTACCAAACATATAAAAAAAAGGTTGGATAGGTTATGAAAAGACAGCGATAAGTGAAGGGATAATGGATCAAATCCCGACGCGACCATAACTTTTTTTTAGGTCTTACAATTTCAGAAATTTTTTAAGTTTATAAAATATAATTTTTTTAGTTCTTAAAATATTACATGTGAATAAATGTGTCCAACGAAATATTTTTATGGCCAGCTAAATATTTGGTACTGCTAACAAAATTCAGTTATTTGCCTCAAACAAATCGAGGGAACAAAATAATTTGGTACGAGTAAACAAATGTTTCTTTGCCCCTGTACAAACGAATGATTTGTTTGATTCAAACCAATTTTGTTTGCAACAACAAAAATTTTTTCTCAGTGTACTGTATGTGTACTAAGAATTAATGAAATTTAGGAAAATGTTTCCTTAGATATGTCATACTATGCTAAAAATATATATAAACAGCCAAATTTTTGAAAATAATTACGTAGAATGAACGAAATAGACAAAAGTCAAGTCATCGTGCTAAGTAGTACATGTATAGTAAAATTAAAATAAATCGGAGAAATATTTCTTCAGGTATGTCATACGAGGCTTAAAATATAAAAAGGGCCGCCATTACGATAATATGAATACAGGATTAACCAAATACACGCACCGACGTAAACTCAGCTTTGTATGTGATGCAGTATATGTGTACCAATTTTGATGAAATTCATATTAATATTCCCACAGATATATATGCGAAATTGTGCTAAATTTGCAAACATGGCCGCCGTTTTGAAAATATGTACATAGCATAAACAAAGTACACAAAAGTCAAGTTAGCTTAGTGTGTGGTATCTGTGTACCTAAGTTGATGAGTGGTCGGACCACTCGGCCCCCACAAAGGGTATGCAGATACCAACGGTCGCCTAGCCAGAAGCCTTTCATAGAGGGTAGGATGATACCTTGCCCCAGGGTACCCTCCCTATTAATTTACTTAATGGAAATAATTAGTTCTATTATTGCGGATTATAATGATACTTATGATTCTCCTGGTATTAAAATTATACTGATTTTAAGTGGGCAAGTCCCCGGTTTTGATGACGGTATCTTTGTTAAATTCTTAGCTTAATAAAATTCAAACAATACATCGCAAGGAACAAAGCTCCTAGAAGCAAAATGCACACAACTATTGCTGTGACAATAATACAGTACCTGAAATGCAGGCAAAGTATGATACTTCCGCTCACTAAGTTACGTGTACATGCGCTGTGTACCCATGAAATTGCACTTCGTGATGTGTTGCTTAAAGCGTTTCGTAAAATTTAGCGAAGTAAAATAGGCCCGGCTTGGTAAATTTGCCAACAAATTTGGTTTTGCGCGATAAAAATAAACTATTTTCAATATATAACACGTTTTAAACATATATATTCATTTAGTTTAGAAATTCAATAGTTTAGAAAAGTTATATTCAAAATGACGGAAGCGAAATGTTATTTAAAGATACGTAATAGTAGCGTGGTTACTCCTGTTTTTCGTACGTTAGTGGATGGTTTAAACTTTTTCAGCGTATTATAGCTCTCGATTACACGAAACATAAACAAGATATAGTTAAATTCGACGTCGATTTCGATATCTTGCAAAACAAAAGTTAACTGTAAACACTAGTGTCAAGGGCGGTTAACTATATCCCTCACAAGTTAAGCTGTAAGATGCGACGTAGATTATCACAGTACTCCACAAAGATTCACCTCACGAAATATTTCGAGTGACTTTCCGAACATCATGTGTGCGCATACATACGTAACATAACACGCGCTGCGAGAGTGTGTCTGGGTGGGTGGGTGCGCGCGTATGTAGGTCTATATATGTATGTACACAAATACACACACAGGGTGAGTGCGGAAGTGGTATGTTAATTTTGCGTGGTTATAACTTATGAAAATGTTAGTCGAATATGTGTATTATCTTGTCCGTTAAGTAAATATAGTGTAATGTGAACGTGAAACTCATCTTTTAAATTATTTAATTTATTTAATCACATATTAGAATACTACTTGTTATTTAATTGCATTGGTACTTTTCAGAGTATCTTGCTTAATATCAAGCGGTATTTAGACATTTCATTTTTTAGCGGATTTTCAGGGTAGCATTACTCCCGCTGTAATTCACTTTACGTTCAAATGTGAAACGCATTTTCCACTTAACTTTTTCATTAGCTGTCACCACGCAAATAAAATTAGCATGTCCCGTCCTGACTTATTCTGTGCGTGCATTGTGTAAATATATTTTTTAAGAATTTGATGTCCAACAGCTTAATGCGCCCACGGCCAATTACGAGAATCAATAATCTAAACCACTATAATTCAAAAATACTCAATAATAGACAACGTAAAAAGTTTAGAAGATTCCAGAACAGCACAAACACAAAACGTGTGCCGAATTCCCGACACTGGATCCAAAAAACCGAACCTCTCACATCGGTGGCTACTGAAGAACTAATGCATATGTATATAAACATTGACACACACATTTATATACGAATCCGTCTACAACAAAGAGTGCAAGTTTTACAGTGGGCTTTAATTAGCTGTAGTGTAATGAGTGTTAAAAGTTATTTATGAGAACCGTACCTGGAGCAGTGTTGCACTTTAAAGCAACGAACGACAATAGTGGACCAGTAGCACGAGCTCATGTTCTATCGGTGCTACATGCTAGACTGTGAGTTGGCCTACAGTCAATCGTTTTGATGTGTGTGAATAATATACGTACACAGTGATTGAATATATTTTGGTCAGCTATTAAAATTTACACAGTTATCAGTAAATTTATTGTTGCAAAATATCAGGGATTTATATTAGTTTTCATATATTAACGCAAAATGTTTTTGGATGTAACATTGTGAACATTTTTTTTTTTTTATCCTGCCAGATAGTTTCAAAAATTTAGTACGCAAGATGTGCTAAAACTATATATTCGTAATTGTGAAAAGTAGTTTTAATAAAAAGATAGAATGCTTAAACATTTAATTGTATATTAGGAAAAAAATATTACACCCAACAGTGCCCTTATTAGCGTTCCGTAGGTTTGCATCATCAATTTGTTTTGCTTTGTAGTCTTGACACTAACAGAAGTGATGCAGAACTCAAGTTTTTTTCATCAAAATTATATTCGAATGGTTATGATTGGTTATTTTATTTATTTCTCTTTTATGCTTCTTAGTTGCATTTACGGAAAAAAAATCATATACCGAATACACATATGTAATTCGATTATGACATTAAGTTATTTTACTTAGTCACATTTAAAATATAATTAACTTAATAACGTGCAGTAGATTTTTCTTCCATCACTTGATAATGTAATGCAAATGCATATGTTGTTTACAGACGCGAGTTATTTGAAAACACCGCAGACGTATGCTGTCAGGTGGAAAGGCATATCTAACTCGTAAAGTCAACAAGATCGACGTACTCACCTACGGTGCTCCATCTGCCTCAAGGCAACGGCCTTCACGAATGCAGACTGTAGACTGAAGCTTGTCGGGTGACGATGACCCCGCCGAGACTGCGAGCGGACGTTCGGTCCTGCACGCACGCCGAGACGTTAACGGGAGCGACATAACGGTACCGGTCGTCTTTCTGCCGCATCCAGTACCTACCTGTGGTCTGTCCTTGACCGACCCTCGTCATCAGCTGATCTAACGTTCACTCCCATGTATGAGTCGTCAAGCAATGTTAACTGTGCCGTGTGGTTTCTCTCAGTGGCGGATCCAGCATTGTGTCACGGCTATATCTGAAAAAAATTGTGTATGCATACACATCAAGCAAAAAGCGGGGTGTTCGGGGGCCCTCTCCCAAGAAAATTTGGATTTTGAAATACAAAATGGTGCTATTAAAGGAGTTTCCAGACAAAAATTTAATTACATAAGAGTTTTTATATTCTTACAAATAAATTATGTCTAAATAGTTTATTTTGCTAATAAAACAATAACTTTTTAAGTTTCTGAATCTATATACCTTTTTATTTACGTTGGCTCTTAAAACGCATAAGAAGTCATTTAATTTTATGAGTCACAAGACAAATTTCACTAACATTTTGGAATCTTGAAAATTGTATTTATGAACGTTACAAAAAACCATTAAAAGCAAATCTATCACCTCAATAAAACACGTTTAAATACTTTTGTTAAATTTTCGTATTCAGATGTACTACTGCGTTTGTTCTTTTTGCTCACCTCAATGATGCTACTCCTATTCATTCGCCTTATCTTCATTTTACACAACGTATCTATAACGTTTTCAACTTTTCTTTGTGGATGTTGGCCAAAGATAGTCCGTTGAGTCAGATCTGCCCTATTTTCGGTGGCGGATCTAAAAGTTAAAAAAGGGGGCTCACATTTTTAAACTTACTTGATAATATTTATATTTCAGATTAATTTTTGTAAATAATTTTTCTGTAGTTCAGTAGAAAATTTTATGACTTCATTGATTAACAAACAACATGTATACAACAGCTCGTTTTGTTGTATTCTATTAACTTTCATACACTACACATTCTAACTCCCTGCTGCAGAAAAAAATACTGCAAAAATTTACACTTTCTGGAAAGTGTAATCTAATACATCTGAATACAGTGGCGGAAAAAGTAACTGAATTTAAGAAAGGGCGGCTTGTATTTATAAAATAGGCTACATTTATTTTCCAAATTTGTTTTAATATAATATTTTCCATATTTGTCGTAAAAAGTTTTATAACATGATTGATTTGCTAGCAATACATAAACAACAGCTCAATTTTCTATATTCTGTGCAATTGCATAAAGCACACATTATTATTTCAACATACTAATGCAGAGAAGAATTGCATAAAAGTTTCATTTTCTGTAAACGGCAAACATCTGAATGCAAAACCCTTGTAAAAAATCACTTACGAATTAACCACGCCTTCGGATTTCCTCCTTTAATGTAATTTTCTCTGCACTTGATATTTGAATTTGGCGTACACGTCGTTGTAATTTTGATGAAGTGGTTAAAAAATATTAACAAATTTCGTTTCGTTTTCGGAAAACTTAATTTAAAATACGAAGATATCATACTCAATGAGCCTACATTAGCCAATGAATCTAAACCTGCTCGGTGGAAAGAAAAATATTTGAACTACTATACGATATCACTCTGGCTACCTCTCATTCGCAGCTAAGGCAATATATAATCAAAGCAAATGTTGTAAGCTATTGCATGGAGCAAGTGGCTACGTCGCACGCTGGCCCTACTGAACCTCTAATTCCCGGAAATCTATATTGTGGTTTAACGCCCTCCCTACAACAATTCATCCCTAGGCGTCTCCTGGGCCTGGCTCTCGAACACGCGTACAAGTTCAATCCGTATTACGCGCCAAGCTGAGATTTATATAACGACCAAATGACGGTAAAAAAAATGGGAAACACCACTAAATCACGCAAACGTAACAACATAATCGCCCACGTTTGTTGTTAAAGGATATGAAATATAAATTGCGAAAAAAATCACATCTGCGTTAGTGTTCATTCTTGTTGTTTATGGAATGTCTGCTGTGTTACAGACACAGACTACTCTTGACATAATCTTCCGATCCAAACACAAAATGCGATGGCACCCCTGAGGCCCCGAGGGTCGACGGGACATAAAACACTGACATTTTAGAACTTGAAAGCTGACTACAACGAACACGGCCAAGCCACAATCACTGTGTAAAAATAACCATGAAAGAGAATTTTAAATCTTGACTAAAAAACACAATAAGACTGATTTTATGTAAAATTAAATTCATAACATAACAGATGGGAAACCTTCATACCCTAATGTTACTGTTTTATATTATATCACTTTAAACATTAATTATGTCCAGCGCAAGTTGTGATCAGAATAAAGGTAGGGTGGGCTTGAGCCCTTCAAACTCCCTTCCCCTCTTGGTTCCGGCACTGGACTTTCTTCGACGATTGTAACGATGTTCCTGGTTCGCTTACTGTTATAGCATACAATTAAACGGTCACAACTGAATGTCTCACAGATGCGAGCTTAGGGCGACAATATTGCACACTTGTTCAGTGGCGTACACCAGGAGGCCACGTTGAGGCGTGGTGCGCGTGCTCTATTGTCCTTACTGCTTCCCTTCCGTACTTCTAGACCTCGAATGCGCAAAGATACATCTACTCAGGCGGCTACCTTAAACGGTTATATCGTTACAATGTGTGAGCATTTTATTTTTATTAGGGCTCGTTAGAAATGGAGGTCATAGTAATTTAAAATAAAACGGTATCATTTAATTATTCGTTTACTAGCAGTCAAAAAATGCATACATAAGTATCTCAACATTTCTGCGCCAACAATGAATGACAATTTCTACAATAACTCAGTTATGAACACACTGACAACTTCCCTAAAGACACATTAAATCAATTGATTCTGACAGTTATACAAAATAATTTAGGACATTAATTAAAATCACTGTTGACATCAATAGTTCAATACAATGTAAAATCAGTCTCAAATAAATCATCCGTCACCAGAGCTAAAGACCTAGTAGAGCACTGGCCAAAATCTCTGCCACTCTCTCCAATAAATCATCAACGTACAACATTATTAGCCCTAGGCGGTAGGGAGTCACAGTCAATTGTGCAGCACCCCGAGTGCACCACAAACTTCGCTCTTCTGCTGGTACTAACTTCCGAAGAACTCCTACTTCTCTTGAATGACCAGGTGGACAGTACCAGTAACTCTCCAGGTACTGCTGTCCGTGACTCAACACCTCCAGTGTTGTTTTCCACAGCTCATCGTCTCTCTGTAGCACGCCTACGTTCTTGTCACCTCAAGTAATGTCGCTCACCGCAGACTGTCGTCTCTGCATCCCGTCGGCCATTGCCTCCAGAGGCGCTTATGGAAACTATACTGAATCAATTCGACAGCGAGTAAATCGCCCAAGAACGTCGTGTGATAAAGATCTACCGGCAGTCAAGAACTCTTAATCTCATCGTCGGATCCACGTAGATCTACTCTGCTCAGGAGCAGAGTAGATAGCAGTCAGCAGACGATATAGAGGAAAGCGCGCGTAAAAAGTAAACTTTCTCCCGCGTGTGTACGTAAAAGAAAATTTGAAGTAAGGCAGTCTGAGTGTATTTTCACGGAAAATGCGATGTCGTATCGTAGTAGTTTTGTTGAACAAGAAGTCTGGAGCAGTATATCACGTGAAAATGTCACCTAAGAACGTAATTCAGGAATATAATAAATTATATGGTTAGTAATAATTACGTGTTTTAAACATGTACACTTTCAATTTTTTAAATTTAATTATATGTAGTAAATTCTCGATTAATGCAAAAGCATTAGTAATGTGCCAGAGAACTGTTTTATTTTGCAATATATTGCTGCACAAATTTTTGGGTGTTAGCTCCAGCATTGTAGTGCTGTATACAATACTGGTACGCTATTGTAATGATTTGTACGTACATGGCATTAGTACAAAAGGTTAGTCTGCAATGTTCTAGCCTGGTTTAATAACACAGGTCTGCCAGATCGGCGAATGAAATTACCGCTGTAGAGATTTTGCCATATTAAAAAAAATCCACCAAGTAACTACTCCTCGGATTTATGATCGCTCGTTAAACATCCAACGACTGAAACCGTGCCCGAAACAAAGCTTTTACATATTTAGGGTTAGGGAATTTTGTGTGGATGGATTCGAATGTTTTAAAACAGTGCTACGTGCGGCAAAGTAGGAAACTATACGCTTGTTGGCATTTCGGTGTAGTTTTGTTTATTTTTTTTACTTTTCACTGTTGAATAAATTTTATATTCATTAGTGTTCATAGACTATTTAACTGTTTCTTCACATCCTAAATTACGAATTCTACGATAATATTTATTTTGATTTAGTGCTAATTTATTTACCATATAAGAAATTAATTTTTTAATTTAAAACATTATTTGCTGCACACGAAATAACACTACAGGCTTTTAATTTACGATATTACTATTTTAAATGAATATGTATATGTTTTTCAGCCGAAAAGTGGAGTATGAAACGTAAGTAAACATCAGCCGACGAATTTGCGGAGCTATTTGGGAATTTGGCGTGCTATTTCACCTCAGTAAATTTGACACCCTAAATCCCCACATACACACTGCATTAACTTGGTCACGTGGTTGATTTAGTAACCTAAATAGTCGTTTCGGACACGGCTTGAGTAGGCTCAGTCACGTGAACAGCACAACCGAGTAGGCGTCTCAGGACGTTCCTAGTCACTTCCGCCACCAAAGTAATACCCCAAATGTTTATCTTCTCCACGGACGCCATCAAGGCGCTATTCGTCACTTCTCATGACGCCCTCATGGCACCGGAGTCGATACACAACACACTCGAGTCCGGCTTCCAACCGAACTGTCTGAAGACTGTAATTCGGCGGCTTTTATACGGCCCATTTATTGACTTCAATCGGAGGTGTTGCATGATAATCTATGGTCTAAAAATAGACCTTACATCACTCATATATGTGCCGAGAGCCATGTATAAAAGGGTGTCATCAGGGAATCCTAGGCTACACACAGTTTCTGTGGCACACATCGGGAATCACAATGACGTCACTGGGAATGTTGTGGCCCACCTGGGAGAAACCCATGACATCATTGCGGTTGAATCATTGGGCTGTCCACCTAGTATGAGCAGTATGCTTCCAGTTAGGCCGTCATGTAATACAATTTTGTTTTCGAAAATATAACACGGGTCAGATCACTCAATATGGAAATTTTCTAGTATATAATTTAATTAACCAAAATATAATTTTCCCGAAAAATCTGTCGTGTTAGGTTAAGTTACATGTAATTTTCAAATTTATCAGGTTTATTCTGAAATATTTATTTAAATTTTAATTGTGTTATGAAACGTGTTTTGTCACATTTTTCACACGTTTATAGTTCTGTAATTAATGTGTGTATGAAAGCTATATGCAATAATTTTTTCTAAAACATAAATGTACAACAGTTTTTCGATATCTGCTCTCATTTAGGAATTCAGGAAATAATTACAGTAAAATCAGTAGAAATTATGGATCATGGAAGTTTAGATGCCGTCAACATGCTTGATTCTATTTTCGCCAACCAATAGACGGCTTAGAAATACTAACCACATTTACCATAAGTTTTGCACATTTCTGTCGGAGTAAGTATTTATTCAGACAATCATGTCTGTAACGTCAGAAATGTCACTCTAAGTAATTATTTCTGTTACTGAAAGGTAATTTTTTCTACAGGATTGCTGTTTATTATGTCCCCATTTATGCATGTTAATCTCTTGATTATGCTAAGTTCTCTGCGAACACTTACTTTTACCATACGAACACTTACTACACGTCACAAAACACTGTCCTTAAGTTTCAAAAATTTATTTGCACAGGATGTCGCAAAACTATTTTTTTTATTCCAAATGGCTTCTAACTATTCAGATGCTCGCCTACCGGGACATATTTTTTGCCATTGAGGCATGGGTGCAGCATAAGCTTGCCTGCTGGTGTCATTTTCTTCGGAGAAAAATGTATTTCTGTTGGTGGCATTTTTCTTCTGAGAAGAGTGTCTGTAAACATTATTGCAAAGACCCTGTTTTCCAAGAAGTCAGGATGGTTTACAGGATCACACATTGAAGCTGCTTGGCATCTTTCTCAGAAGGTAAATGTCAAATTCAGGCCAACTTATACTGACTATACCATACCACTTCTACCTACCAGCCTTTTAACTTGTGCGCAGTTTTTACGTCGTACGCGTGTACCTACTTTATGTGACTTTCAGCGGTAGCTGCATTCTTTTATGTGAAAGTAATAATAACTAATGCAGATCATGTTGGAAGTGTGTGTCCTTTTTACCTTGATAACCAAATGAGGTGTACTTCAAGTAGATACACAGAAAAATGTATTTTCTAACACACTGCAACACTATTCACGGGCAGTATGAGCAGGTGCAATTAAATTTAACTATAGACTAATTATAAAAGTGTACGATTGGAAATTATAATTTTAAAACCACAGAATATACAATGTATTGCTTTGCCTAAATATCAACAACTAAGGTCATATACATAGTCTTTTAGAAATGCTAATGCTTGCATATTAACTTTTTTATCTGTGCTGCCTGCAAAACAAGTGCTATGTTTTTACATGAGCCTATATACTGTACTAAGAAGGCAATATTTGAATGCAACGTGACACTAAATTATGCCATTTGTCTCGTGTTCTTAAATTTCCAAAGAAGTAATATATTACAAAAATTTATTTTCTTGTTTTATTTTGTTGTCAAATTACGCAATAAGTTTAGTATAAACATAAATTGAGAGGCAATGCTACCGCGAAATCAATCTCTTAACTGTAACACATATTAGCGTTTGTTATAATATGTACTACTGTAGAATCAAATTAATGTTATAAAATTGAGCTAGTACCACCTTTTTGTGTATGTTGGTATGTATTATTTTGTATACGCTGTCATAAAACGGACACGCATTTGAATTGATATAAATTATCTAATACAGGCCGACGTGAACTGATATACATGTGTGATTTACATGTGCGAAAGTTATGTCTACAGTGTTACTTGGTTTAGTATCCAACTTTCTAAAGGTTGTAGTAAAATTCGATACGTTAAAAGAACCGAAATAGTCGTTTCTCTTTTGGAGTAGTTCTAGTGTATATAATAAACGAAATCAATTACCGCAATAATGTTATGTTTATTCGGATTGTATGTTTTCAGTTAACAAAAAAATAATGTAATACTGAACACAGTTTACAAAGCGTAAATTGTATTTGTGTCACAGTTGGTCTTACACTTCTTATACGATAACCTTTTGTGTCTGCAGCAATGCAACATTAAAGATATCCAGGTATATTTAAAGTTTCTTCGCGCGTGTTTCAAATCCAAGCTTTTACTGTAAGTTAAAAACGTTAAAAAGGAAACGGAATCATCATAATGTGTTCATGCGTGTTGGTGGTATACTACTTTTTTGCGCGTTCACCACGTTGTTATACGTTGTCATTCCTTGTTTCTTTTTTGGATATGTTTGTTGTAGTTATTTTATTTTTCCAAAGGGCACCGAATCGTAGAAATGTCATGGCGTCGTATTACTTACAAATTGATATTACTATGAAAAATACAATTTTCACATCAAAAATGGTGTGGTTTTAGTCAGTAATTTTATTTATAAATGTTTCATTTGCTGGACAATTACCTGAAACAATACTCACATTAATTTGAGAAAAGAATAGCGTTAATAATTTGTTAAGTAATCACCAGAATTATGTATATTTTGGGTCTAAAAAACTTACCACCGTATAAGTTATATAATTAGACCGCGATGTCAATTGTTGATGCATACTTTTAAAATCGAGGCTAGGCAAAATTTCGTTCACAAAATAAAAAAAAAAATGACTATTGGGTTTCTTAATTTGGAAGAAATGATAGAAGCAAAATCTCTGAAGTTAAAAAAATTCTCTTTGTCGTACTTACGATATGCATCGTGTTGTTTTATATTTTAGGTTACAATACAAACAATGCATAAAGTTTCCAAAACTTTCAAATAATGTTGGCAAAATCCACACACACGCACATATACGCATATATACACTGCTGTTCACAAAAAAAAAACGATAAATCCGGCAGGTGATTCCTTGTGAAAAATAAAGCAGAAAATATATATGACATTTTGTACGTAACGTTAATACTAAGAAAGTTGTTCGTCTTTAAATATCACATTTTAAAACTTAGATTTTCCCCACAAACCGAATATTAATCAACGTAAACTGACAAAACTCAAGATATTTTTTCATGACAATTTTTAAACGAAGGGATTATCCGACATTTAAAAGTGATTTATTGGGTAATGTGAACTTAGTAATAAAAAGGGTAAAGAGTTGTATGCATTTAGAGGGGAAGACACCCCTTTTATTATCATTACGGTGGAAGGTATAAGTTGTATCTGCTGTTGGTTTGGAGGTCCCAAAAGCATTAAGCAATGCTGAAAATATAATTTTTTATGTCATTTGGTTTCCGATATTTTGGAGACAAACGATTATAAACGTTTGTATTTGAAAACTCATTACTCCCTTTATATTAAGATTAGGCGAAAATTACAAAATATAATTTCTGCTTGTGTTTTCATAATTAATCACCTGCCAGCAGTTGTCGGTGTTAGTCAGACTCATCCTGTATAGTATGTGTGTATGATGTGTATGTAAGTATGTATGTATGCATGTATGTATGTGTGTATGTATGTGTGTGAATTTATTATTTTCAGTGACAGCATATAACGAATTACAAATAATTTCTTTACCGGTGAATATTACTTTTTCAGTAATTTTTCTTGTAATTCGTTACTGTTACGATGAAGTAATTTTGGCTTTTATTCTACTTTTACTCAATGAAATTTAACCGTTACTTTCTGTTTCATTTATACATTACGTTATATGCATTTTCTCTACAATACTTGCCGTTTACCATAATAAACAAATTTCGCGATCACGATGTCGATGTAAATCGAGAATAGATACAGTGCTTAGACTACAGCTACTGTGATGCCTTACAGAAGAACATTCGTAGCCATATAGGATTATTTAAATTTTTTCAACTGCTATTGATTAATATATTTCTTTTATTCATTTGGCAATGGCAGTGTGTTGAATATGACTAACCGAAACATTAAGTGGGGAATTGGAAATCGACTTTTTAAAAAATACAACTGCTTCAGTTCCACATAGTTAAGCCAAACTAATTTTACGAGTTAATTTTGTTAATATTACATAGTTGCTCATCATATTTGCCCATCGTGACTAAAAACTTACAAAAGTATATACATAATTAAGGTTAATCAAAATTAAATTAATTGAAAATGGTGTTAAGTGTTCCACTAAATGTTCCTACAAATACACCTACAATCAGTGATCGCTGTATATTGTCTTATGGTGTATTCCAGTACTGTACACGCTCTGGTGCGCACGGGCCGAGTTCCGCGTATTCCAGTTCGAGTGCACATAGAGCAATTTTTCCCACTCTGTCTCCAGACAGTTCGGAATTTCACTGCAAATATGGCGGTAACCATCAGGTTATGTCAACAAGGAGAAAATGCTTGCTGATGTGAAAATTCAACAATGATTTGCCGATTTGGCACTTGAATAATTCATAGCAGGCAATATAAGGCGAACGTGTTTTTAGTAAGAATTCCAGGAAGTTAGCCTAGACTAGAAGTTTGTGTACATATTTACTAGCTGCTCAAGAAACAGAAACTGGAGATAAATTCCTCCCAAATTTCGTAGATATGAATTTTTTGCCTATTATAAACATCTGGGTTCTAAGGATTTTATGATACAAATAATTTGTTGTCTAGAATGTTTTGCATTGTAAATGCGACGTACGGTTAACAAAAACTATATGCACTCTTCATGGGAAATCACATGACACAAGCACCCTCTGGGCCTGTTTTAAAGCGATTGGGGGCTTTATTGGCCACTCTCCCTAATGGCTGTTTACATTCGTTTATTTTGACGTGTTTCACTGAAACGAAATGCGGACTTCCTGCTGCGCGGCTCTGTACTTATGGGCCTATGCGCAGGCCTCCTGTCCCTTGTTTTCACCCTACCCTTTGGCCAATAGTTTAGGTTTGTTTACGTTAGTTTATATTAGTTTACAATACGTTTGTTAATTTAAATTATTTCAGGTTATATAAATATTACAAAAGATCGCTTTTGCTAGGTTAGGTAACTACAATTTAATACGCGGCGCTTCTGCTCGCCTTGCGCAGAATGCTATTTATTTACGTTATAAATAATGAAACAGCCAATAATTATAGCAAAAATATATGTTCGAACACAATGACCATTTTTAGTGTTCAAAATTTCACAAAAACTAAATCCCAAGAATCATTGAAATATTAAAGCATTTTGTTCACAATTTTTGTGAAGAAATTTTTTTCAAAATCGCCGTACAAAAAGGGAAAACACGTAGTTAAAATTTAAGGAGTGCAAATGTCCGTAAACGGAATAAAAAAGTTAAAAACTAAAATTAATTAAAAACTAATTATTTTGTGATAAATATTAATATCAACTGATTATTTCTATTATGAAAGTCTATTTCAAACTCGTGAATATTTTTGTACGGATTTAAATCAACAAATTCAGGAAATGAATCCATGTCAAATAACTCAAAATTTACATCGTCCCAAATTTGTAATTTCAAATCGGTTTTACCAACTGCTATTGTGATACCGAAATTAACTTTTTCTTCTCGAACAAAACAGTTAGCAAAATGAAAATAATAATAATATTGTTAGTCCCAGATTTATGTTACTTGTTCCATTTAATAAATTAAAAAATAATAAAATACCGTACATTTTTATGCTGAGTGAATCGAGTACAACACAATCTAATTAAAATTTTATGTACACATTTCCAAATTAGATGTAATAAATTTGACGATTCTTTTTCTAAATATTTCATTACGTTTTATATAGAAATATTAAATTTATGTACATGAAATAATTAAAACAAAAATTATTAGGTAATTAATCCCAATAAAGTCCTCACCAAATGATGCGTCGGATTTGAACGTTAATGTATTAGGTACCGATATATTCATATTAACTTTGTATTTTCCAATGGTACTATAGGGATTTATTCTGCTTACTTCACGGGACGGAAGGAGAGGAGATTGTTGGTATGTCACTTTTCAAAATCAGGCCAGTACTTGCGGCAAAACATTGGACTTACTGTAAATTGTTAGAACACCTCTGTTGTGTATGCTACATGGTAATGCACCAAGAATACCTGTGACAGACACAAGGCAAGTGTCTCACCCAGTACGTGCATTACTCGTACATGTTGCCTCTATGTATGGGCGAAACCTGAGAATGGAGCGTTGTAACAATGGCGGCTCGCAATGGATGCGTTTTGATACACTGCTTCACGTAAGTTCTCACGTTTGTGGCCATTGTGCTTGTACAGTCGTACTCACGATATGCCACTGTGTTATGGTAAATTGGGTATTCGTCACACTTACCTACATTATTGTGCAAGAAACATGCAATTACATGCTACGGAAGCAAACATCACTGTTACATAAGCGAATGGGTTTACGGATATTACGTCGTATGGTTCTGCATAGAAAAGCTGAAGGCGACAGGATCTACAAATTAATGTGGGCTCCGAACCTCTTGATACCTCGGTGCCAACGAGAGGGATCGAACACACAGGTCTCGCTACATGAGCGTAACGCCTTACGGATCACGGCCATTGAGGTCTCTTACGTAAGGTGAAAGTATCATACAAATGTCGGGTAAATTTGCGCGGCATGGTTGGATACTTCGCACGTTCCACGGGGGAAAAAACAGGCGGTTATAATCGGAGTGATGATACACAGGATAGTTAAGTGTGAACTTTACACAGAATTAAGGCAATAACATTTTTTAGAGATGCTAATTAGTGAAAACAGAAACTAGTTGTTACAATTGTCGTCACCAGGTGCAAATTAGGATCTGTGAAAGCAATCAAATTGGGGAAATTGTTCTGTGTTTACGGAACATTACCAAGAGCAGAACCTAGGCCTAATGTATGATAAAACACGAGAAACGTTGTAATTAAAGGAAGTTTATTAAGTTACCTTATCAGACGGTTCTTATAAAATATAGCATATTTTAATTATAATCCAATATACATTAAATCTTCGTATTTTAATATTGCGTGTTACAACTACGATTACACTTTATGCAATTAAATTATTAGGAACCATATTTATAGGCTACATCTTTCTTTTAGACACTCCGTCTTGCTTCATAGCATTATGTTCAGCTGTTGATTACTGTCGTGTACTGCTAATGTCGTGCAGTTTTTTTTTTTTTTCACTTACGCATTAAGTGTAGTTTCACTCGTGTAAGGATATGTTGTTAAAGTATGTGATAACTTTCGACTACATCTAAGGAATACAGGTCGAATTTCCGGTACTGTTCCATTTTATTTACAGTGCACTTAACTAAGATATGTGTTCTGGATTTGCATCTGTCAGAGTTTTGTCATGAAAAGGCATGAAAACGCTGGATGGATACTGTAATACGTTAAAATGTGAATGGACCAGTACTTATAACGTTTGCAATGAGAAATACTAATATGCCTAACGTATGAGCACAAAAACGTAACACGTATTTTATTGTGTAGTGTGCATGTTTTCATGTTGCTTTTACAATACAACAAAGACACGATTCAATAGTAAGTAAATATATTAAAAACACAGCTTGCTACTGACGTCAGTTCAGTAGGTGCTCGAAATGGCTACTATCAACAGCAACACACATCTTCAGTCGTATGTGCAAGGTCATTCGAACAGTCTGGAAGGTGCCTTGTGGTATCGCAGATCACGCCACGACAATGCGTGTTTCATGTATTCTGCAGTCGTTGGGACTTGGGCATAGACTTTTATCTTTAATCGTACCCCACAGATAGAAAGAAGTCCACTGACGTCAAATCAGGTGACCGTGCAGGCCAGTGGATAATGCCTCCACGCCCTATCCACCGGTTAGGAAACTTACGACTGAGGTCTTGCCTAGCCACGAGCGAATAGTCAGCGGGGCACCCATCATGCTGGTTCCACATACATTTACGAATTTCAAATGCCACGACCTCTAGGAGTGTCGGTAGCACATCAGACGGAAAGCGGGATGTATTTATCACCTGTTATTACTCCCTCGATAAATTAAGGACCAATAACGAAGTCTCCAATAAGCCCACGCCAAACATTGATGCTCCATTGCCTTTGAAGTTAACTTTGTTTCATCGGTAAAGATAATATGTTCTGTAAAATGTATTGTTCTGGCAACGCATCAGAACCGAGCGACAGAATTCACTCCCAATGTTGATAAGCTCGGTGGTCAAGCTTCTAATTAAGATATATATTATAGGGATGGTATTTGTTTCTATACGAAATGCGAATAACGCTACTCTGACTTTTTCCAGAGGTACTTGCAACTTTCTTGAGCTAGCTTGTGGGTTGTGTGCAACAGATGCAAAAATATCTACTTAATTTTCTCTGCTAGTTGCAGGCTTGGCCCATATCCTCTTCGTAGTGTCCTTCCTATAACAATTTTCTACACGTTCTCAAAATTGTCACTGCCTGTCAGGAAAGCTTTGTGCGGCTCCACCGTTCTCGTAGCGTTCCTGTTGCATTCGCGATACAGAAGTAACATATCAAGCTTCTCTTGGTGCGTGGAAGGCATTTCCGTCACCTGAGACAGCAGACGACACACTGCCAATAGACATAGACTATTATAGTAGCTGCAGTGTGACGTTCCCTCTGCCCCGTTTGACCTGTATCTCGGTGTCCGTCAGCGTGGTACGAAACACCCCAGTTTCTTGAATCACAAATAAACGTAGCGTGCATATTGCATACACAGAAGGCGAACGCATTTTATACATTACGCTTGTCCATATGTACTGGCCGGATTTTGAAAAGTAATATACCAATAAATTCTTCTCCTTCCGTCCTGTGAAGTCAGTTGTATAAATCACTATAGTGCAATTTGAAAATACAAAGTTAATTTGAATATCTCGGTATCTAATAAATTAATGTTCAAATCGACACATAATTTTGTGAGGACTTTATTGGTATTCATTAGGTTTCAATCAGAATCACGATACCTTAAACGGTTTCGACGTCATTTCCAGTCAACAGGTTAAATTACTCACAAGGTATACATAAATCTGGTAGAAAGCTACCTATTGCCATATTAGATTAGTTTATTTGATATGTTTTTTACGAACATTCACTATGATATATTTACGGTGGTAGAAATTATATTTTGTAACCCACTATCAAATTTGTACCTCTTTGCCTCCCCGTCCCCAATCCGGTACCGACACCACTAGTAAAAATGGATAAAAAATATTAATCTAAACACACACATGTAAAGACATATACAACGAAATAAATTATACATACATTTTAATTTTAGAACATTTTTACTATCCGAAAACCTCTCCTACAGAGGTTTACGATTGTTAAAATTGTTTTCAAATCCAAATGCGGGCAATTTTATTTGAAAAGTGGTTATTGTATATCTCTGGATGTTATTATTTTTACACTTATAAATTAAAAATTTTCCATTTTTATATATTTTTTTTTGTTTCAGTACTTATTTTTCTAGAAATGTTTTTAATTTTTTACTTGAAAGCAAAGGATAAGAACTTATCACTGACTAGTGCTGTAGAAATAGACGTCCACTAAGTATCAAAAATATCTACCCCGCAAAAATGTCACATCGAATTATGATGAGTAGTTCCGACGATTGAGTATTCCAGTCATTCGCTCGACATCTTACCCATCCCATTTCTCTTTAAAATGTGCGCACTTTGTATCACCAGTTAATAGAAGGTATATATTTTAAGTTAATATTTTTTTAATTTGAACACTTTACGAAACGATACAGGTTGCTGCTTACGAATCGTCATAAAAGGCGAAACCCAAATTTTAACGACGTGTTTTCTCATCAAACAGCAATGGACACCAAAAAAGAGTGTACACATGAAACTAGTTGCCCTTCACTTCGTGATTTTACGAACAAGTAATGCAAGCAACCTTAAGGTGACGTTCTCACTCTCGTGTTCGTGTACAAGAAAAATTCAAATGCAGACTGCCAATAATATTATTTTTGGGAACATCCACTTGAGAATATACATTTAATTAAAATGTATTGTTAATTCAAGACTTTTTTTACAACGTTGATGCCGATAATTTTATTTCCACTTCCTAATAATAACCTTCATGTTTATTGTCTGTTGCGACTGCACATTCCGATTCATTATTTGTTTGAATACATGTATTTTTTTCGCCAAAAATGCGCCACATAAGCGACATCTAGCTTCAGTGTTCAGAACGCTAGACTGGATTTATGCGCCAGCCATCTTCCAGCTGTATGCTGAACTACGTCTGTATGTGTGTTCAAATTTTTACGGTTAGAAACTCCGCTTCAATCAAAATATCAATAATAACGACAAATTGTATATGTGCATTTAAAATCGCTTGCGGTGAGTTTGTTCTTAAGGCTAAATGTCTCCCATGTATAGTGTGAATCTTTGCCGAGTGATGGCAGCACTTTCGGGATCAAAAAGTTCTACATAAATAACTTCATAACTCTTTGACTGATTTTAAGTCGGCAAACGGCATTGTGCATCGTAATGCCATACTAATTTAGGTAATTAGGTTGCATGTCGTTTAAATGATCCAATACAGTATTTTTTGAAATTATAATTTCAAATACCTATTTATTTTTAAAAGTCGCCTTAGATGAACATGGCCATTAGTTAGACGAATTAAACCCAGTTTACAGAATTTGAATAAGTCAAATAGTTTTGACGGAAACAGACAAATAAAATATTCACTATACTGGGTCAAGCGTGACCAAGGCCGGCCGCGGATGAGCCCGCCAGACTCTCATCTATCAGCCGTTCCGCACCGGCTTCTTTATCATCAGTGTCTGCTAGTGTGGTCAGTTTTGTGTTAGGATGCCTGGTGATTTTAGACGTTATCCAAGTGTTCAAGGCTCTTATAATATTCATGCGTTTTACATCTGATGACTAAGCAACAGTAGCGCAGTTGGTTGGCACGCCGGTTTTCGGCGTGAAATGTTGTGGTTTTGAGTCCTGGGTAGGCATCTGAGTTATTAGGTTAGTTAGATTGTTAACAAAATATACGTATAACCATGTCTAATTACTTGAGCTATCGACTGGACGTAAAATACCAATGAAATAAAAACACAGGATAGTTTACGATTGCTCTGGACAAAGGGAATAAAATTACAAAGCAAGACTAGTTTCTCGGTACCTCAATTGTATTACAGACATAAAATTTTGCGGAAAAATTTGTTGTGGTAATACTGATTGGCGAGTACAGATTTGCACGCCAGTACGTCTGTTTTCGGGCGGTAAGAAGTTCTATAGCCACTTCACTATGTTTGCAGCCTGTATGCCTGTTCGGTGTCTGATATGTTCTTTTACACTGTCATGCGCGTATTACTTACCTAACTCACATTGTACAAATGATTCACTCGTGTTTGAACTCTCCGCAATATCTATTGGCATCTGTCACATGCGTGCTTGCGGTAGATTTTGGTTCACTATACACGGGAATATAAATCGCATTGAAGTGTTTAAACATTTTCTGAAAGCATCCAGATACAATGGTACGCTTACGAGTAACTGAAGTGATGAATCGTAAAAATCAATATGTGTATAGTATTTCGATCATACGACGCGAAATACGGATTATGTAAATTGATATTTTGCTTGCCAATGAAGAGAAGTAAACACATGTCCAAATTAGTGCAAAACAACAATAAAACTTGACTAATAGGACGATAGTACGATTTATCACTAAATTACATGTAATGTAAAATTTTATAGGATTGTAAAGAGAAGTTAAGAATAACACTGGTCAAGTTGCACACGCGTATGTCTGCTAGCCTATGTGATAAGTTATGCGACGACTGGGTTTGTGAGAAAGGCGGAGAAAGCTGTATAAAAGCCTTCATCACTATATTTTCAAGACCGCAGCAATTGAAACAGGATAACACACATCCTCTGCCCCCCCCCCCCCCCCCAAATCCTTCAGGAAGCTATCCACCACGTAGCAACTTCAGTCTGAGCTAGCAACCGCATCCATGTTCAACACGGTTATGAGAGTGTTCCTGTAATTCTACATCTTGTTTAGGTTTTATTTACTGTATGTACAGCTGTTGGTACCACCTACCTGTAAATGCATAGGCAGCAGCACAACAAGAGGCAGTATCCACATGCAGGATATGGATGTCCATACCATTCGTATCGTCGTTTCTAGTTAGCTGAACAAGTAATTGAATGCTCCTCCTTATTCATAACAGAGATATATGATATGTGCGTTTACCGTTAGTAATAAAATTAATGATGTATTAGGTGTATTATGCGCCGGAATGGAAAATACACACAGATTATCTACGGCTGTCCTACAAAAGAAGAAAACCTGATGTGGGGAAGACGCTTACGGAAAAGCAAGTAATATACTAACGTTTCTTGTACTCAGGTTGTGCAGTCTTTTGTACCTAATGTATCAATTTTTTAGTTATTTATTTAATTGGCTAATTACAGGAAACGAGCCTAGGTTTTATCAACACCACAAAGAGAAAATGGCTGGCAGAAACCCTCACTAATCGAGTCAATCACTGTAACTGCCCAATGCGATATAGATTCCCGAATGCTTCCTAGTGAACACACAGAATTCGGCACTAAGAGGTATGTAATACAATGTTGAGGTTGATATATTTGTAAATATATGGGGGGAAATATTTCGCGATCAATGTTATTAGTGGGCCGCGGTGTTTGAGCTGTTAGATCGCTCGCCTTCCACCAAGGCGATCCGGGTTCAATCCCCGGCCACAGAATATTTAGGAATACAGAAGTGAAATAGTCGGTAGACCTGCGAACTCAGTCATACACGCCAGAAAAATTGCTTCCCTGGCCAGCAAACATGGCGGAAACACCTACTGCCAATCAACGTGAGGCAGCGGCTATGATTATCGACAGTCAGGCCAATAGGAAACCTGTCGTAACATGCTGGAGCCAAACAGACGCAGGGCTGGCATCAATGGTCTCGGGAAACCAACGAGCGGCGAAGTTTGCCAATATCAAACGAGCCCCCACGTCATTTCGCGTCTGTATTACAATTTAGTCTGTGCCCCGGCCAGGTAAATCATGCCTTACGATGTCGCCGATGGGCGGGTTTTATCTGGGTTCTCAATTTACCCCACCCTTCATTTCGAAGATACTCTACACTAGTACCATTTATGCTCATCGGCATTGCGCCGTAGAATCTACTTCACTTCAATTTCATGTCTGTGCGTATCAGTTACGACAAAGGAGTACTACATAATCGGAATAGGTAAATTGCAGGTGTAAGAACAATGTAATCTGGTATGCTAACATGAAACATTCATACAGACGTGGTAACATATACGGACTACATTCCCCCACATATTGTTGTAAATGTAAATTAAATCAAATAATAATATTACTAATAAATTGGCCCTGGAAATTTGTTGTGATTGAGGGATGGTGCACAAGAGCGGTATATTTTAGGCGGACTGAATCTAATAGTTACGTACTTCATGACAAAAAAGGATCCCTTCTGATATACTTAGGTATCCGCTGATATTGTTTCTCTTGGAGTTATAATGGAAATTATGAAAAATAAAACGCGTATTTGTACATTCAGACTACTAGATAAAACAAAGCCAGTGAAAACTTCAAACCGGAGTAAGACGTTTATCCTATACATCTAATGAAGAACAAAAGATTTTCATTAATCAATATAAATAATTTTTGTAGATACACATGTCGCGAACCCCCCTCCACACACGCACTCACACAAATACTTTGTATCTTCATATATAGCCTACATCGTATTATCAATGTCGATATTATTTTTGCTGCTGTCTGTGTGGCAAAAGTGAACGGGAGGAGAAAGCAGTCTTCTGAAACAATGAACAAATCGTTTATCAAATAATGCACAACATTTGTGTACTGTTATAGTAAGAAAACGCAAGTAAACACAATCCCAGAGGAACTTCGTCTGGCGTTGTTATTTCTTCAGTTTTCTGTGTTTTTGTTTTTTTTTTATTTTGTCACTTTGTCTTTTAATACAAGTTTGGTCAACAAAACATGAGCAATGGCGTATGTCCACAAACCAATAAATTCGAATAAAAGTTTATTTTAGTCAATTTTTTATCTTGTGTGGAACATTCTTACTGCTACTGCAGCTTGTACGTGTAACATTCGGGTTTCTCCTGGTATTTAGATTCATTATTGTACATGAGGTGAATGTTTTTTTTTTTTTTTTGTAAATCTGTTCACTCAAAAAAATTTCCTAAAAAAGAAAATTGTTGTAGCAACCAGCTGTATAATTAGTATATTTTAGGAATGAGAAATGTTTTTAATAACCCCATCTTGCACCTTGGAACCCAAAAATTTCCCCGGGGAGGACTCTAGGACCCCCCGCTTTCTTTGGAGTTGGGAGTTCCTCAACAATGAAATAAATGTCAGTCCGACTTTTATGAACTGCATTCGTAAGACGCCACAAAGCGGTGCCTGAAATGACTATAGATAGATATTTTGTACAGTTAGATAAAAAAAACCAGTTTGCGTGTGTTCATCCCATGCAAAATGCAACAAAAAACCAATTCTGTCACATAATACTTTTATCTACAAAATCTGCACCGATTTATGACATTACGCATTCACACAAAAGGTAACCAGCATCTGCAAGACAAAAATTTATTCCTGTGAGTCAAAAACACAGTTGAGACGTACACAATCGCCCGGAGGAGTAGTGACGCTACCTCTGTAGAAAACGAAACGCATATGGCTTCGTGTTTTCCACGTTTCCTGAGTTACCAACAGGCGAAAGCTTGGACGATACTTACTAACAACCGTGTCTGAATAACGGTAGCATAGTTGGTTTAGTTGTTGCGTGTTTCTGTAATTACCAAGCTGTCATACAAATATAACACCCAGCCTTACGTATTTTCAAATAGTACACTACAAGAGAAAGATGGGAAGGATGCATTTGACCTTGGAAGCATATTAACACTGTTATTTACGCGAAGGTAAAAAAGGGAGTGGGGGCGCGAATCCTGTATCGCGACACCTTACATGTTAATATCTTATTTTTCTGTTTCCGACAAGAGTATTTAACCTATTCAAAATCTGTAAATTGTTTTAAATTTGTCTAACTCATGGCCGTGTTCCTCTATGGCGACTTTTTAAAAAACATTGCGTTTTAGACATTATTTCTAAAACATTTCTATATTGGATAATTTTAATGGCGTGCAAACTAATTACCTACATTAGTATGGAATTACGATGTAAAATGCCGTTTCCCGCATTAAAATCCGTTCATGGGTTGCCGAGTTATTTCTGTAGAAAAATTTGTTCATTTTGGTGCTGCCTCGTGGTGGTGGCATTCTGATTTAAAATAGGGACATTTAGCCATAACATTTTGCTTAATTTTCATGCAAAATATAGATTATGCGGAAACAAAGCAAATGAGAATGAGTTTTAAAAATTTTAAAATCAGGTTTAATCGGTAAAAAAATAACATCACCATAAAAACAAAGAACCGACATTTACAAACTGGCCTGAACATATTTCCTCTAAACTGTCGCGTTTATTCAGGAATAATTATTTCCCAAGAAACTCCTAAATTAATGATCAAGACTTTCAAACGTATGGTAAGCCTATATTGGCCTAAAAGCTTGCTAGCTTGAGCAGGCGGCTACTTGCTGGAGGTTACGAAACGGGAAGCAACGTGGGTGACAGTTGTAAGGATAAATGTGTGTAACATATTATTTTATTTGTGGAAAGTATTTTTAAAATTCAGATGAATACGTCAACTATGTTTCTGTGTAACAATCACACAGGATTTTTTTTTTCAGGTAAAGCATTATGAGAAGTCGATTATCGTTTGTAGCTGTATTGAAAGGGCTCAGGTACATGTTTCTAAAATGGGCTCCGTATTTTTAACAATATTAAAGCATGGCTTCGGGTGTGTTTTGTTTTAATTACCGCATGAACGTCGTTTTAGCATTTCACTAGTGTTTTTATGAGGAGCTGTTAAGTGAATTTCCAATAATTTAATGTACTACAATAACCGTCTATAGTAATTTATATTCACTAAGTTATATAAGGTTTAGTGTGCATAATGATTCCAAAATAACTCATGTATTATCTGTCCTATGTTTGAAATAAGTATAGTCAATTAGTATCAAGATTTATAACTGAACTGTCCACAATTTCTAGCATTAGAATGTAGAATTTGCGCTGCCATATGTACAAATAGAACAAAATATATTTCGCTGCAGGGTGTTAAAGCGTCTGGTGTCTGATTGATCCGAGCCCTGTTATGCAGATCAGTATTCCTTATATATCCGAAGTACTAAGTAAATGCTTAGGTAGTTCCTTACTGTAAACCATGGCCAATACCCTCCCTTTTTTCCTGTTAGTTTAACTTATAAGTTTTAAAAGATTCGAAGGGCCAAATATGACAGAAAATTCAGCACTTACGTGTCAGAGAAGTGTCGTACACACTGACATTTTTTTGTGGCAGCTACACCAAATATTTTTGTATGCCCGCCACAAAAATATTTAGTTGTCGCCGCTAAAATATTGCGATCACCAAAAAGTTATTTTGTGTTTACTAAAAAACAATTTCACAGTATCAATATTAACTTTTTAGTGCACTAACAATATCTGTTGCGGAGGTGTAAAATATAGGTAGTTCTTAATTTTCCGAAAATTTTATCAGGTGGTCATAAATGTCATATAGACATTGAGTGGACTTATATTTTTCCGATCAGCGCTCATCAGCAAGATCTGGAGCTGGCGAAGATGGCATGACGTTAATACAGAGCATCGGTGGAATGCAGGAGCAGACGGGAAGGGAATTCCCGGGAAAACCAGCCACCTAACTGTAATGCTCGATACTTTTCCCATATGTGATAGCGACTCCGCCGGAATCGAACACAGATCACTATGGTGTGATATGAGGTGTAATGTAATTATGGTCTGACGACTACATTACCGCGGATCCTGAATGTTTATATTAAATTTGTCAATTATTTTCTAATAAACACTTAAGTTCCAGTTTTTCTTAGTGTTTCGCAACACTACGAATCTGGTAATGAATTGATTTTTTTTTTGTAATTGAATATTCGGGATATTTGCATAGTGATGAATCGGTGAAACGACACTCATGTCACTGAGTGAAATTAGGATTTTACAATGATTCGCGGTAGAGAAAGTTGATTGATTGTATCTGGAAAGTTCTTGCTGGCTTACAGCGGGGTTAGTGAAATGTAAATTTTATTTTTTCTGTTATATCTATGACATAATGATCGTATTCGTACATGTTATGTTTTATGGAGAAACTTTCCTAATTCTAACATTATGCATGATTACAATAAGGGTAAATAAGTGTGATCGTATTAACAAAATTCTATTCAAAGGACCGGTTGAGGTTAGCTCAAATCACCTATATTTACTTTAATTAACTTTGCACAATACGTTATATGAAAATGAGTCCCTTGTTTTCTATAAATTGTAATTGATATTGATGTTGGAAAGGCAAATAAAAATTGGCTTTGCAAAATATGTTCGGTAGGGTTATTTCAAATTTTTTTAGAATTTATTTTTGTTTCATGAGCTACTTATGTTTCATGATATGATAATCATGTGTTCAATCTGTGACATGTTTCAGGGGGGTGTTGTGGCTCAACGAAGAAGAACACAATCGTGGGTGGCTGGTCGTGGGCATGGTGGTTCGTCACAGACGTGCAGCGTCTCTCTTTAGAGGTCAGTGCAGGTTTGATTTTTAGTTTTTATTCTTTCCAAAGTTTGAAAATTACACTGGTTGCAGTAATGCGTAAGTATATCACGAAATTGTCTCATGAGTTTCTGATACATAATTAAACTATATGACTGCGCTAAAACACTCAAACAAGCTTAGCTAATCTAAATCGTATAAGCTTATTGGACCAAACAGTACATTTCCGAGAGAGAGGTTACATGTGGTTATATTTTTAAAAGAAAACTATATCAATATCGTATTTAAGGGGGGGGGGGGTACACAAGGTCAGTGTATGACACTTCGAATAGCGACTTCTGATTTTGTACCTGTAGTAGTAGGATATGGACAGAGCTACATGGGGCTGGGGCTGTGAATTTATGAAGAGTCCACCATGTTGGATCAATCAGCCGCCATGTTGTTTTTGGTTTTCTTATCACATCGTCCATTTCGTCGTGTGGTGTTCTCCGTCTTGTTTTCGGCTCTCACTTGTTGCCGGTTTTTTTCCTCTCGTCATGTGCTATGTTTGTTTGCATCGGTAACTGGTAGGATCGCCATCTTTCCGTCGTTGGCAGCTAGGCAGCATCCGCCAGGTTTGTTCCAATGTTTACATCGTCGTCTGCTAGAGAGCTCTAGTGTCGTTGTTGCTGTTAAGAGTGAATTCATGTGTGTTTGTATGTGAGGAAATGGACCTTGTGGTTTTTTTTACTGCGACTACACTAAGGGCCGGTCTTACCATTCTCTGAGTTAACCTACAGGTAACTACCCTGAAGTTAAACTTACCTGGCACTTTATCTAAAGTTTCGTCTTACCACTTGATTTATACCTCTGCGTAACTACCCAAAGGTTAGCTAGAAATGTAGTTAGGTTGCACAGACTGTATGAATGTGTCGTGGCTGCTGATTGGTCTGTTGGATCTCTGAATATTTATTTTCTGGATATTACATGTACGACCGACGGCCACATAGAAATAATAAATAATAACACCTTGGTGCTAAGTTTAATTTTTGAGGTTAGTCTTACAAGTATTTACTTTCGCAGTTTACGAGTGTTTTGTTATTAGTGTTAAAACTTAAATGTTATTTCGAAGTAATAGCTAAATAACTTAAATATTAACGTATTAAAGCGAAACTGTTTCGCTAGTACCTGTTTCAGTAACTGTCGAGAACATTGCAAAATACAGTTTTCTGGTTTATAGTAATAATAATAATAATACAATAAACGACGACACTCAACAACGTGAAATTGTACAATGATCAGGTGTCAAGCTGTAATGATCTCATTATAATCACCTACCAGTCCCCTCTTAAACTTTCCAACCCCTTTCACCGACTGCCTACCCTGCTGTTTTCTTCTCATAACTGGATCTAATTGTTGTTATTCCATCATCCTCTTACACGCTTTAAAGGTAGCCTAACTTACCCTAGCCAACTTCTCCATTCACCCCTTTGTTTGTCTTGAAAATGTTTCCACTGTTCTGCTTTCCTTCAACAAGTTACATCCCAAATTTTCAGTGTCACAGGAAAATAGGTGAGTTGATAGAGGCCAAGGGGTTGGTAAGTTGGATAGAAGATTTCTTGAAGGGAGGGCTCAGAGAATGAAAGTAGGAAATACTGTATTGGATGAGGGCATAGATTCCTTTGGGGTGCCACAGGGAAGCATTTTAGGTGCTATATTGTTCACCATAGTGGTTATTTATATATTATATAAATTATCAGCAGAATAAGATTGTCTGTTCTGTTCAGTAGAGGAAAAGGAGAATAAGTTGCAAGAAGATGTTGTGTGGATAAGTTTACGGATGGTTAAGAACAAAAAGAAGAAAAACGTGAGGAAAACTTAACTTGTATGGTTTACGAGGAACATGTTAGTCTATAGATAGCTAAGGCAGGAAATATGTTTGGCATCAGAGTGTAAGTACCTTGGAGTAATGTTACATTAAGACCTTGAATGATGAAGTGAAGTTCAGAAAGTGGTCTCGAGGGCTAGGAAAGTGGTGGGAATATTGAGCAGGATATTGAGGGGAACCATGAGCACTGTGAGAGGTGAAGGAGAAGGCCTACAACACCATGGACTAGCCTGCTCTTCAGTATGCTGCAGCAGAGTGGGACCCGCACATTGAAGTGGAGGTAATGAACTAGAGAAGTTACAAAGATAGCTGGTGATTAAGTGAAAAAGTCAGGGGCAGGTGGGACACAATGAAGGTTAATGTCATGCCATCAGTTATGTGGGACATGGGTTGCAACACACGGAAGGATAGGAGAAGGGTGGAGGAACTTGTGAGGGTAGTATTGGGTGAAGAAGGGTGGACTGCACTGGGTGACATCAGGATAAGGGTATACATACGGGCAGAGGAATCTATAGTAGGGAGATACAGTGAGTCTAATGGAGGACGGAGAGGGGGTTACAGTTGATATTGGTTAGGACAGTTAAGGAGGAGAACTTGTGCAGGAGGAGATGGTGGTGTCATTGAAGTGGGCAGAACAGTTTAGAAGGGCAGTGTGAAAGATGGTTTAAGAGGGTTGGTATGCTTGCCCCCAGGTGGTAACTCACTTGCAAGTATATAATAGGTATTATTATTACATTTAACTCACCAGCCTGCACATACCTTCTCCATTTATCCTTTAAAACACCTTGGGCCCGTCTTTGCCCCTTTTTCAGCTCCCGTGTCTACAATTCCATGTACTGATCCCACTCTGCTGCCGCATGCTGATGACACTGGTTGTATGTACCATTGTAATACATGCCTTTTCTTTCACTGCTCTACTAACTCCCTTCAATATTCTTTTCAGCATACCTAGAGCCCTTCTCCCTTTTGACACCACTCTCTCTACCTGCTTCTCCACTCTGTCACTTTTCATCATTATGCCAAGGTACTTATATTCTGAAGCTTAACTTTACTTAAATTAATTCAATATACAAATAAAGAAATAATGAATAACTTAAAACCAATAAAAAAAATTAAATGACCATACTCCAAAACTTCTTCTTTGTAAACCTAATGATCATCCTACAACAAGTTCTCTCTAGCAATCTCTGTATATATAACACAGCCACCGGCAAATAATCTCATTTTGCTACTTACACGTACACCCACGTAATTTGTCATTATAAACAACCAGGGCCCAAGTACACTTCTCTGTAGCATACTGGACATAACCTCTCCCTCTTGTTATGAGGAGTCTCCCACTTTTACCCTCTGGCTCAGCCCCCTGAGGAAGTTTCCAATCCATCTCACTACAACTTGGTCTACCAGCAATTTATCAGCTTTCAGTATTAGCACCCCATCTGGTACCTTATCGAATGCCATGTAGAAGTCAGAGAAGCAGACATCCACCTGCTTCCCCTCAGCAACTACTTGCACCAAGTCTTTTATAAGCCCAGCCAGTTGTGTCTCTCATGAATGTCCTTCCCTAAATCCACGTTGATAATCCTGCAACAGTTCTCGCTCATAACCTGTGTTACATACTGGACCACCAGTCTTTCCAATACATTCCCAGTATTTGATGTAAGTTTCACTGGTCTGTAGGTGCCGGGCCTCTTCCCAATGACTGGGACTACCACTGCTTCATTCCTACACAGTGGTAACCTCCCTCCTCCAGAGATCTGTGAAATATTACTTCTATATATCTGAGCAACTTACAGCTACCAAACTTAAAGACCGCTATTTCACATACCATCTTGACCGGTCGCCTTACTACACTTTAACCATTTTATTACTTTTCCTACATTCCACTTTCTAATTGTTAGCTTCCTAAGAAGCTTCCCCCAACATTCATAACAATAATATTTCATTGAAACATAACAGGTTTACATCCCGTCTTACACGTTAAAGCATTAATAGATGTTAAAAGTATTGTAAATTATTATAATAGGAGAAAAGCAGCTGAAAATGATATAAAATTTTTAAGTATGAATGTAAACATCTAAAATCAAGCATGTGTGTCAAACTGTTAACACACAAGAGGCAAAAAATTATTATTATAATTTTAAATTACAGTAAACAATGACTATATTATATTGTACCAACTACAATCATCCTGCTCCTCAAAAACTGACAAGTACTGGGTTGCAACCATTTCCTTATCAGTTGTTGTAGCTTGCCCGTCTGCACCTTTCAACACTTGCATTCCTCTGTTCCTTCTTTTATGTTCTTAAAATATTCAGTTTCCCCTTCTACCCTCCTCCTAAATATTTCCTAGGTAATCATTTCTTCCCTGACTAACATTTCTTTCTAGCGTTCTACACACCTGCCTCATCCCGTCCGTAGCTATTTCCATCCCATCGTTCCTCTATTTCACATGCATCTGCCTGCACATGCTTTTACAACCCTCTGTCTACCCATCCATTATGCTATGTTTCCCACTCAGCAACAATCCTCTTCCATGGTATAAATGTTACCATATTTCATATATTATCTTCTTAAACTCACTTTACAAGACCCCTTTAGTACATTTCTGTCCCAGCTTATTTCATTGCTTATACAGTCACACTACAACTTCCTCAGCCTTTTTTTCACCAATCTCTTACTCTACTACTGGAACGTTGTGGTCACTGATCCCTTCGAGTACTACCATGCCAACAATAGCATTCTCCAGCCTAACTAACACCACATCTAGTACGGACCCCTACCCCTTTTGTTTTGACTAGTAGGTTCCTCTACTGCATGCACCAAACCTTGTTCACTGACTGCGCTGTCATTATCTGCATCATGTTACCCATCCCTTCTTTTGACTCAATCCACTGTACACCTGGCATATTCAGGTACCCTACCACACCCCACTGCCTATGCCCAAGTCCATTGATTCTGGCCTTCCTCAATTGTATCCCACCCTTGTCCCGGTGGTGTGTATGCTCCAGTACTGTGATATTCCTACCTATCCTTTTTTACTTCTGCACTCCCTAACCTTAGTATTCCATTCCACCAACCCTTCTAACTCATCCCTTACATACACCATTATTCACCCTCCCCTTTCTTCCCTATCACTTCTAAATATTATGAATTTATCCTGCTTACATTCCCTGTCCAGCACCTCCCTGCATAACCACCTCTCCACTTCTACATCTGCTCTGTATCTTTCAAACTTACCCAGAAAACTTGGTTTTAGGGTTAGGGTAATTTTAATAAATCCAGTTTTACTTACTGTTTTATTTCCACATACCACATTACATGAGCCTTATTTAAGAGTGATTTTGTTGGGATTCTCTTTGTTTCATAAAATGGGAGGACTACACATTTAATTTAAAGTCTTTCATGAGACTAATAATTCAGTGTCATTAACTGTTGATATATATTTGCTGCCTACATAAATCACACCTACCTTGGTTAACATTGAAATTGCAATTTATGTAGGCACAGCCTAGTCAAATTTATTGTAAAGTCCTTGTACGACTGTCATGTGTATGCACAACACACAAGTAAGTCTTCTGAATTATTTATAAATTATGTATGACGATTTTATTACGAATCGTTAAACGAAAGTCATTACTCATATATAGGCCTACCTTATTACACGAGTTACAAAACTTATGTGGAATTCGGGAAGCAATTACATAAATTACATCCAGTACGGCCGTGGTTGCGATAAATTGTGTAGGCCAATAGAAAACTGATGTATCTCACTTGCATTATATAAATGCCGATTTTCATAAATAAAGCACTGAATTATGTCATTCTACCATACTGTCGTCTGAAACCCAGACATTAACGAACATTTTTTTTATTTTCAGCACACTTAAAAACACAACTCCGGCATATGCTTGTAAAACTTCGTGGCAATATTCTTCTCACAAATATGATCCTTCACTTCTTACATAATTTTGCATGTACGAGAAGTCTACACAATTTGAAATTACGAGAAACATAACCGAAACATTCTTTTGACGCAAGAAACTAATTTCAAAACAGCACAAACAAGGTTAAAAAATTAACATAAGATATTTTCGTCGCCATACTTAACTGCAGTGTATGCCTTATCCAGAGCTTCAACCTCCCGATAAAATAGCCAGAAATTTTTCCCTTAGTTAGGCCTACCTAGAGTTCGTAAGACGCAGTTTGTCGTCTACCTAGGAGATAAAATTTACCCAGATGTTACCCAGAGGTGGTAAGACCGGCCCTAAGAAATCTATCTCGCCTGGGGTCGGATTTGAACTTGCGATCTTTGTGTTGACATTCATGTGCCCTAGCCGACTTTTGTTCTCCTTTTATTAGTTGCGGTTTACACATTACACATACACCCAAACATACATAAACAAATTTTTTTCTGTAATTTACAAATAAGAATAAAGAAATGTATATGACAAAAAAAGAAAAATGTTTCCACTATGAGTGAGGTTTGAACTGTCAACCTCAACTGTCGCTTTTCTTTGTTTATTTTTTGTACATTATTACTTAAATTTGCAAATAAATATTTTTCATAATGTAATACAATGATGTTACACAAGGATAAAGAAATTTGATGTAGTAAGAATTATCATATTACCCTTATCTTATTCACATGTTATGATTGTAACAAGCCTGTAAAGTAAGTTTCATTGACTTTACTACTTTTCACATCATATTTTAGTTCAAAAGAAAAATAGATATGGCCCAATGTATTTAGTAGTAACATTATTTTTCATCATTTGCCAGCGATCTTCATGTAATGTCTGTATAAATTCGTGAATTTGAAAGGGAACACTTGAGATGTTCAGAAAATTTATTAAATGGGCCACAAGTCGTACCAAACTGCAGCATTTTACAGTTCGAAAGGCTTTGAAACCTAAATGACAATATTTATCTGGCCCATCATGTAAGTGTATTTGTAAACATTTAGCAATTTGTTTATGACACTATTACCACAAAGGCGCGGCATACGTACATGTTGTAAATCTATGTATGAACGTGTCATGATGTCCGCATACATTACATATCTTATCGTCTTCCAGATTTATATTGTAACGTCTTTCCTTCGTGCATATGAGGTCATTTACAAAACAAAAAACAGCCGCTCTCAAATCACATAAGATATAAATATCGGTTATATTACGCCACGCATAAGAAGTAGATAGGTTATGTATGTTCTGGAGCACAGGCTGCAGGCTGAGGATTTGAGGATTCGTGCCACCATCTTGTTTCCGGTCGCCATCTTGGATTACGTCACTTTCAAAATTTTCCAAAATTTCCCAAAATTAAAAAAATTTCAAATATTTCAAAAATTTCCAAAAATTAAAAAAAATCTAAAAAAAATTTTTACATCCATCCACCATCTTGGAATAATACCCCCCCCCTTCCCCCATTCCCCGCCGCCAAAAATAATGTATTATTATATTTAGTTCTAGGAATGGCCACCAGGGGTTTGAGCCGCCATTTTTTTACTCACTTGATTCTACTCCACCCGTATACATATGTGCTTAAGGGCGACATGTAATGTACCATAGGCGGGACTCTCGCCCCTATCACTAATATTATTTTTATGCTTACCTCCAGGCAGCGAGATTGGCAAGTCTTGACAAGTATTATATATCAACAAAGTAATTTAATTTCATTTTTTAAAAACCTTGTATAGTATAATGTAATTGTGTTCTATGTAACCACTGATTAAGTGTACAAGGACTGTTGCATCTGATGCTCTTTAAGAAAAGTTATGACAGGCATTCATTTCACACAATTTTAAGGTTCAAAAAAAATTTATTATTTAAAATATACAGTGAAATAATAATACTTCGTGAAGGCTCTGGATTTCGGCTCGCATGTCTACGCTGCTATATATGCCTTCATTCTGGGAAGCTTCTGTACTGGAAGAGTCGGCACATCTCTCATCCTGTTGTTGCCCTCACCTTTTACCCGGGCTTGGGACCGGCAACACTACTGTTCTAAAGTAGTGCAGGCAGGTTTACAACGCTGAAACTCACAAACCATTATTTACAGAGCACAAACACAAAACAGAAATA